>JARHVA010005252.1:1212500-1263322 GCA_037957365.1 Torreya grandis | reverse complement strand
ACTTCTTGTCTTAACTAATTCATGATTCAATAAATATATTTTTGAGTGTTATAATGAAATAAGTTGTCTTTATAACTTATTGATTATTTATTATAATTTGTAATAAAAACCCCCGCACATCTTTAGGATCTTAGATGAATGTTTATAACCCTAAAATTATATTGGTATGATTCCAATTTGAACTTCATAATAGGTGAAAGGGTTGATTCATTGAAGGTACAATTTACATCATCAATAGAACCCATTATAAAGATAAATCAAATATGAATCAAGAAATATGTAAACTATAATCTAAGTAATTCTAGTGACTATGAATACAATATAATTTTAATCAATCAATATTAATGACTATGAATATAATAAAATAATAAATAAATGTATAATGGTGATATAGACAAGGGTTTGAATGATTTTTAGGTTCTTAAATATAATTGATCATTCATTGATTAGTGTTAGACCAATGTTTCAAATCACTAACTGTAAAGATAAAAACATGTGCATGGCCAATTAACCCTAATTTAAAAGGTATGGTGAGAGTAACTTCCCTAAGAGATATGTTACTCTCAAGTTAACCATAAATGAAATAGATAAAATAGGCTTCTAATGGTATAAAAAAGGGACCCTAGGTGTTAGACCATGATACACATGAAAACTAAACTTCATGTTTAGTATTGTACTATGGCTATGCATAGTAGGTCAAACCCACATGTCATGATGTATATAAATAGAACACCATATATCCATTCATTATAGTCATTAATTAGTTTTAAAAAAATTAGAACATAGTTTCTAAAACAATCAAATCAAGAGAAAAATAAAAGTGAAATATTTTTAGTTTCAAAAATAAATCAAATTTCAACCCAAGGTCGAAAGAAAGAGATTATGTGTTACAAGGATCCAAGGTGAAACAAAATCTCTTCAATGTCTTATTTAGTCCATGATCAAGGAATTTGAATAATTTTGTGTTGGATATTATCCAAAGTTAAGGTTATTTTCTTCAGTGTCAGGAATTTATATAAATTTGAAGGAATTCATATCTCCAAAATCAAGTAAAAATAGGTAATGTTCTAATAATAGTAGGTTCACTAAAATGTTTAACCCTTTTATTTTAATAATTACTCAAACTACTAGAATTAAAATATTGAAATATAAATGTTTATATGTACTAATATGATATTAAAATAGTTAAATATAATAAACTAAATAATTTAAATAAATATAAAAACTTGATAAAAATAGTAAACTAGGCCTAAGAATGTGAAAACCTCCCTAAACTAGAAAAATATTTAATTGTGTAAGCTTAAAATAACTAGAAATTGCATAAAAATACCTACAAACAAAGTTATGTTAAAAATAGTGATTCATAGTTTGTTGGGATAAGTCCATGGGAGGTAGATAGGGGTGAATTTTGAATACATATAGCTAATGTGGATGCATCCTACTTTATTTTATTTTTTATTTATCGATTTGGGATTGTGAAACTAATTTTTTAAGTCAAAATTTGTTATTTGTGTGACAATATGTCATGCAAAAGACTTAAAAATATAAAACCTTAGTTTTTCACATGCATTAGATTGTAATTAGATAAAAAAATAAAATAAAAATGAGTTAGTAATTTTAGTTGAGCTAGCCTCTAAAACCCCTTGTGATTAAGTGTTGACTACATATCCCAAATGGGCCATAAGTTGATGTAGTTCTCCCTTGTAGAGTGATTGTGTGATCCATGACTATGAAACTACATTGACTTTAGCTATATGATTGGTTTAAATACTTAAAAATATATGCCATTGACCTATAATAAATAATATTAAGACTTGGATATTGATTGTTTTAATGTTGTAGAGTTGAAATAGGAAGAAATAATGATATATTACTAAGTGTGCAATTTTTTTATAGATAGATTCAATGAGGGTTATAATGAGTAATCTTGATGTTATTTAATATGATAATATTTAGAATAATTTTCTAACCTTACAAAATACATAATAGATCCATTGTGTGACATCTAAATTTTAAAAATTGATCATTGGAGCAAAAGAGATAAGGCTACACTAGAGTACAAAGCTGCAATGTGGCCTTTCCTAGATAAAGTGAATGTGTCCCAAAATATTGAAGACTATTGGAATAAGTCTAATAGGATCCTATGGGTTGAATAGGGATGAGTGTAACTAAAATGGGGATGTATGTATGATATTTTTAGTTGTTATAATACATTGAATGATCTCATATAGATTATGAGTTAGTGAAATTATGAATATACCAAATAATGGTAACATTGTTATGAATAAACATTGTCAAACACTTAATGATTAATTTAGTGTCTAAATTTTACCACACTTTATTCTAGTGATGCATGAAATCAAATTACTAGATTAGAGTATATGTGAACCTAAGTGTGTATATGCACTTTATATTTGGATGTGAAGATTGATTATGTAGTATGAATTAATGTGATAAACCTAAAACAATGCCAATAAAAGTAATATTTGCACATATTAAAAACTGAAATTTTGGAATTTTCTATTTTTAATTTGTAAAAAGAGTAAGGATATAAACTTATCCTATAACTTGGACATGGAGAAGTGAATGCACCCTATTTGGGGAATTTGGAGATGTGTTGAGATGTGTAAAATTGAGGATTATCAAGTCTCAACTTTAATATCATTTAATTATCTTGGGTTAAATATATTGTATGTTACAACTCTCATTTGACTTTATAGAGTACTCTATAAAATATATGAAGAGGTAGAACCATGAAATACAACATTCTACATATTGAAAAAGTGTAATAATATATGTTGAGTTTCATTAGACTCTAATATGTTTCACTTGTAAATAATACAAATCACACCATTATAGACATCTCTATATTCTATTTGAAACTTTACAACTTTACATATTAAAACTTAAAACATGAAATTTTGAAAATTCTATAGTATAAATATGAACATGAATGAATATCATGACCCATGTATTTGTACTATATTTAAATTCTATTTGAAATTATAATTATTTAAACATTTCAACTTTTAAAATTTTGAATTTTACCACATTTTGAAACCTTTTGAAACTTTTGTAAGTTTTAAAATTGTGAAACCATTTGAAACTGTAGTAATGAGTGTACATGCCTAACACATGATCCAATAATATGAAAATGAAGAATCATATTTCCATTTTAAAATTATATATTTTCCATAAATATGATTTTTTTAATCATGATGCTTGACTATTCTAAGTAATCCCATTATGGTGCCCCATTTTTGAGATGAGAGTCATAGCCCCCAAGTCACTTATCTAAAAAGAAAACATATGTGAAATATATATAACTATGAATATTTTAAATTTATTTTACATAGTAAGAAATATAAAATTGAATTTTCATATAAAACAATTGTTATAAATATGTATCATTAAGTCATAGAATTAATGTATGCATGATATACATCACTACATTAGAGTAAGCATAATGTGTATAAGTGATGAATGACATGAATCATGATACCATAGTAAAATAGATATCATGCATGATATGAATTATGGAACCATATTAGTAATTAATGAACAATAAAATAAGTAATATCATAAATTGTTATGTAATTTACACAATATGTCACTCAAAAGGATCAAGAGATCACATAACACACAAGGCCAAGTGTCACACATAAATTTCATAATGATGCCATAAAAGAAATAATTTTAACATACAAGGGTAAGGGTCACATATATAATAAGCAAGAAAGTGTAACCTATCATGTAGTACAATGAGATTTTAAAATAAATCATATAACAAATGGGAATAGTGTACCACCATCGTATGTATGAATCTTAATATTAGCAAGTATTTTATTCCATGTACTACATTTGAAAAATATGAGTTATTTATAAAAAAAAATTATGATATGTAACTCAGCAAGGTAGAGTTTTTGTGGATAAAAACAACCTATTAAAGTGTTCACGAAGAACAAAAAGATTCCCCCAACTTAACAAGGATATTAGGGAATCAAGGAATCCCAACACCAAATTATCATGTGAAATTATGTCGTGTATCACACTCAAGTGAATTGTGAGAGTAATTTGTATTGAAATATGAAATATGTTATTTACTTAACAATAGTAAGAAACATATGAAAATAAGTATGATAAGAACATTTGAAAATGCTTTAAATCCTGACCTTGATTTTTTATAAAATATTTTATTTTTTTGAATTTTTACTAATATATGAATGATAAAAGAGATTTTAAAAATAAGTGTTAATATTAAAATATTTGAAAATAAAGGAAGTAGGAGGTATTACAAAAATCCTAGTGTCAACACAAAAGAGGGAGACCACTTAAGGTCTACCTTTAGATATGTGTTGTCAGTGTCAAACATTCACTCATGGTCAAAATTTTAACACTTACTTAAACTTGAAACCTTAACAAATTTTCATTTCATTATTCTTAAAAAATTATATATAAATAAATTAAAACTCTCAAACACACTCTCTCACACATAAATCTATAGACTAATTTCAATACATGAAAAATTATATACTTACATATAGTTCTAGTTGAATTGATACAACTCTTTTTTTTAAACCTAAATAATTATTATATTAGTGTAGAGTATTATTTTCCTTTATTTTTTTATTTGGGTTATTCTTGCACACATGCAATGTTGCTTAGGTGTACATGTAATAGGGATTTACATATTTTATCCATCTTTTAGATAGTGGGAATTTATTTCCTAGTCCTTCTAGTACTCTTATTGATTTCACTCTTTTATGGGGGATTTTTTCTTATGGGTATTCTCATTTTCTCTACTTTGAGAGATTGATTTTTACATGGGTACCTCACTAGGCCATGTTTCTAGGACTTTTTTATTTTACCCACCTAATTTATGTTTAGGGGGGGGGGAGGTGCATTAGTTAAAGATATTATTTTCCTTTATTTATTTATTTGGGTTATTAATACACAAATATAATATTTATTATGTGTACATGTCGTAGGGGGTTACATTTAGTATCCCTATTCTAGCTAGTGAGAGTTACTTTTATATTTTAGGACTTTGACCACTATTATAGGGGGAGTTACACATTCACTCTCCTATTTATACATATTTATTATTGATTTATTTAACTATTGTGGATTGAATCTCAGATGTGAAATGTTTCTCATATTCATTTCTTACTCATAAAAACACATATGCATTTGCTTGTCTCTTTTTTGTGAAATATGTGTTCCATTAGTTCATTGATCCTAGTGAATAATCCATTATGGTATCAAAGAAACATTATGGTATATAAATGTCATTAGTTTACTATTAAATATTTTAATCTATAAGAGCATTCGAATCTCTAGTTTTTTTTAGATCTATTATGTTAAGGTTTCAAATTTCTTAGAAAGGTTTGGATATCTTTTTTGTGCATGCATGTTATTTTATTCTTAGTAAAGGATTGGAGGTTCTTACATTAAATAAATGTTTCATTTTTCCAAGAGGATGGTTTCACATTAAAAATAGTCACTTTATAATGATGGTCACAACCCCATATTACACCAAATCCGATGCCTCTCCACCTTTTCATTTTGTTTTCATGCTAGTCATATTCTAGTTTGGGTGTATACCTACCTAAATGAGTAACTTAACCCATTTTGAATCCATTGAATGTGTTTTTATGTTAAGGAATCTCCCATGACCTCACATGACTCTCTCAAACCATGATAACACCTTATCTTATCACTATTTATAGAGTTCTATCCTCCCAAATATTGTAATGATTTCATAGTCTTCCACATGACCTTGGAGTGTTGAAAGTACAAACAATGAGAGCAGGGGGTGAATCGATGTACCAAAAAAATTATTTAATTACATCCAAACATTTAATAACTATGAAAGCAACATTGAGATCTAACAATGCTTAAACACCATTCACATGAGCATAACACAATAAAACACACTTATGAGTTGGAAACCCTGAAGGGGAAAAAACCCACTATGATCCATGAAAATGGACTATAGTGATATAAAATAGAAGATAAATTTTTTTGATAACTAACTCAACTTGGATCACTAACCCCAATGAATTCAATAACCCATTTGATTAGGCTTTATCAAGTACCTACTTGCAAAGAAGCACCAACTCCCTAGGTGACTTAGAACCAACTTATCTACATAATCAATTTTGGTCACCACAAATCTTGTATACTATTAATTTCTCATTTAAATACCAACTAACCTCCCAATTAATATTTTATTTGCTTCTATTTATTTTTTCAATTAGGCCCAAACTACCTTGTATATATACTATACTCATGGTTACACACCACTTAGTCGGCCACACACATTCAAAATCATAGGTAGGCCATAGAATAGGTCTTATAAAACTATGTGAACATGGTTAAAATTAACTATGGACCCATTTTTTTCTACAATATATCAATTAGGCTTCATTTCTCTTTTAGGCCTAATGGAGACCTAATTGTATTAGGATTATGTTTTTAGCATCAAAGCTTGATTCTCTTGGGCCCAAATGGCCTTATCTAATAAATGGAAACCAATAAATAAATTAGAATGAGACCTATAATTACCTCTTATATTATTGTTTATATGTATATCATTAACTTATATCATGAAATTTCTTTTAGGACAAACTATCTTATAAGGCCTATGTACCTCAAAAGTCTGTCTAGCAAAAATGAAGCTTAAACACTCTTAATATATTGAAATATGATAAAAAAATGTATAAATGTTATACATGAAATCAATATCATCAATAATTTCTTGTAAAAATTTCAATCAAGACATAAAGTCTTAATAATATCTCTATAACCTACTTACTCAAAACTACTAATTTACCTCAAAGACCAGTCATGGTGACCTAGACCTCCAACACCTGTGTAGACAATTTTCATAACTCATGATGAATTTAAATAGCCATAAAATATATCTATATCATTGAAATATGAAAAATTAATATGGTATAATGTGAAGAAATTGTCTTACAAACCAATTTCTTGACCCTATATCACACAATCTTATTTGAACCAAACATGCCATTTTGTGAACAATGTTTCACCATATTCACTGACCTCCAAAACTTATTGAAATAATAAATATGACTTAAAAGTCATAATAAACTCTTAATGTACCTTTTTTCATCAATATTACATGCTTAGAACTTAAAATCCATCTTCTCATCTATGCCTATGTTTTTCACTTTTCACACCATTAGGTTTGTTTGGGACTAGCCAACTTGGATGACCAACTTAGCACACTTTAAGGATAGAACCTATCCATAAACCATCATGGATATGTAGTGTTATGATCCCATTATTTTTATTTTATTAACCAATGTAAATTTTGAGAGCTATAATAACTTTTTAATAAATATGCCTATATCTATGCATTTTCTCTTTCATATAACTGATTACCACAACCTGGAGGTACCTGGGAGTTTTAAATACATGATACATTAGGTTTCTTATGAATTTTATAAAATTATGGCTGATTTGAAAAATATATTTCACATTGGGTCCTTATTAGGGTTTTATGGAGGTTTAACAAAGGTTTTGGTGTTAAAAATTATTTATAAAGGACTACCCCTTTAATCCAAAACCAATGTCTAGAGATCCTATATAGGACCCTTCCCCATCTTTCATTAATATCTCAGGTTCCCATGTAGAGGTTACACATGCCAAAGAATGTCTGAAAGTTCTTCTTAGGTCTTGAGACTACATTTTTTGAACTTGAGAAGGCTTAAAATAGTGTTTTATGTAATTTCCTTCAAACTATGACCTCAAAATTTGTGAACATGCTTCTCAAGTCTTGATACCTTATTTTGTGAACTTGAGAAGGCTTAAAATAGTGTTTTATGTAATTTCCTTCAAAATATGACCTTAAAATTTGTGAACATTCATAAATAAACTTACCTTACCACTTTCCATGATCACATATGCAAAATTTGCTTGAAATTTGATCTTCATACCTCATTAGGCCATGTAGAGTTTAAGAGAGGTCTAGGTGTAGGCTTGGTCTGAAGGTCCTACCCTTATAGTCTCACCCTATAAATCTCATGAATGATTCAATACCTCTAAAACATGTTCAAACAATGCCATATAGACTTCGTATGCCTATGTTCATCTATTGTCATGCATATACCTTTTCATGTCATGACTAGGCTCATGATTAGGCTTCCTATGCACTTTGTCATCAATGAGGTGTACCTTTATGGAAACATAAGATATTAGTTTCCTTAAAATTATTTCTTTATATTTCTCTCATGACATTATTATCTCAAGAAGACACTCTCTTATGCATCACACACTACCAGATTAGGCTTAGTCATATTTGACATCATCCTTCATAAGATGCACCTTTAACATCAATGATAATTCTTAATAATTTCCCCCTTTGTCATTTATGAAAACCACTCTCATAAAATTATCTCAATAGGAAATTTATCCCTTATTCTAAAGTTTATGCCCCTTTGACATAAATTATAATGATATGCCTACAACTTCTTAGATCATACTTCTTCAACCAAAACACTCAACACATAGGATTATGAGATAATGAATCATCATACACACATTCTCTCCTTATCTCCATATATACCTTCCAATTATTACTCACCTAATTTTGGAGCTATTAAACACTTTATTAACTCCCCCTAAACACTTGACTTCTTTAATGATTGATAGAGGTAAAATCTACACCCAATTCCTATAGATGTTTAAATGTTGCCTTTGAAAGTGGTTTGGTCAAAATATCTATAATCTAATCTTTTGTAGAAACATATTCAACTTTAATACTTTATTTACCTACCTTCTCTCTTAGGAAATGATATATGATGGGAATGTGCTTAGTTATTGAGTACATGAAAATGTTCTTTGAGATGATTATATCACCTACATTATCATAATAGATAGGGATAGGACTATCATACTCTACCTTGTAGTCTTTTAAGGTCTATCTCATCCATATGATTTGAGTGCAACATGAAGCTACTACAATTTATTTAACCTCACAAGTAAATAATGTCACAAAGGGATGTTTCTTTCTAATCCATGATACTAAGAACTTTTCTAAGAAGAAATCTCCTCCACTACTGTTGTTCCTATCATCTAGACTTCCTATCCATTATACATCTATATAGGATGTTCATTCAAATTCCTTGATTCTAAGATACCATAACCTAAACTCCATATCCCCCTTGAGATACTAAGTATCCTTTTTACCACTTTAAGATGATTCTACTTTGTGTCTACTTGAAACTTTCCCAAAAGACCTACTACTTGCATGATGTTAGTTATAGAGGTAATAGTTTAAAAAAAAAATCCAATCATTGACTTGTATGATGTCTAATTGACTCTTGGAGATTCATCTTCCTTTCTCAACTTACACCCTATGATCATAGGTGTGTTAATTACCTTGAAATCTTCCATCTCAAATTTCTTCAACATCTCTCTTATGTACTTAGATTGTGATATTAATATACCTCTTTATGATTGATTGATTTGTATCCTAAAAAATAATGATAGTTCCCTCAGCATGGACATCTCAAACTCCTTTTTAATAAAATTTTCAAAGGCCTTAGTCATACTCTCACTATTTACACCAAATATGATGTCATCCACATAGATAACTACTATCAACTAATGTTCATCTTATGTATTTATATATAGATTAATATCTAAAACTCCTCTTTTGAATCCTTGATCCAATAGATACCTATCCAGTTTGACATACCAAACTCTAAGATCTTGCTTAGATCACAAAGAACCTTTTATAATATGCAAAGATAGTCATTTTTACCTGATAATGAGAAAACTTAAGGTTTTCTGTGTACACCTCCTCTTCCAATTTCTCATTCAAGAAAGAAAATTTGACATCCATTTGGTACACCTTTAACCCTTTGAATCCTACATATGCTATAAATAATCTAATGGCATCCAATCTTGATGTTATATCAAATATATCCTCAAATTCAACTCCTAATTTTTCATACCCATTATATACCAATCTAGCCTTGTTATTAGTGACTTATCCATCTTTATTTAACTTGTTCCTAAATACCCATTTTGTGCCAATAACATTCTTATCTTTAGGAGTAGGAACTAGTTCCCAAGTTTCATTATTTTCTATTTGTTATAACTCCTAATTCATATCATCTATCCAAACCTTGTCTTTTCTTTCTTATACAAGATTTTTACGTTTAATCTTAGACAATAAATAAACACTTTCTTGATTTATGTTACTTACCAATATTCTCCTTGTTTCCATACCTACATCATTATTGTCAATGATTTTTGATTTAGGATTATATATTTAAATTTGAATTGAAGGTCCTTTTGGTTCTTGTCTTTCTTCAACTTCTTCTTCTTCCTCATCAATATATATTTTTTACTTTTCATTATTTAAGTCTAGATTATCTGATTTATCCTTTGACTATGAGTGTGATTTCTTTGTCTCATAAATATTTACATCTGTGCTTTTTACTATCTTTTTAAACTCTCATTATAACATCTATATGTTGATCTCATTGATGAGTATCAAAATAATATACCTTCATTAGAATTGGAATGAAATGTACCTAAGTCTTCCTCATCTATTTTGATGAAACATTTTCTCCCAAACACTCTAAAGTGTTCCACATTAGCAAGTCTACCTTTACATATTTCATAAGGAGTCCTATTGCCATTAATCCTTATTTTTCCTCTATTCAAAATGTATATTTTAGTGCTCATTACTTATCTCTAGTATCCATAAGATAATATAAACTCATTGAGCATAGTTATTTCTAACTTTTGAACTATCCTATTCTTTCTTTCCACTATCTCATTCTGGTGAGGTGTCCTAGCTACTGAGAATTATCTCCTTATCCCATGGACCTCATAGAAGTAATAAAACTCATTATACAAAAAATATACTACTCTATTATATCTTAGACACTTAATATTCATATTCTTATCAATATCAATAAGAGCCTTGAATGCCTTGAACTTGTCAATGTATTCTACTTTTTCTTTTAAGAATGCTATCTAAGTCATTCTCTTATAATCATCTATGACTAACATGAAGTAGCTAAGTCACTCTTTCCCATAGAGATCAGTGTGTATTAATTTAAAATTCTTTTTAGTAGAGTACTCATTGGACTTGAACCTTGTTTTAGTCTTCTTACCATGTTGACATGCCTTACAAAGTGTGTTTATAGGTTTGGTGATCTTAGGCATGTTCTTCATAGAATTCTTAGAGCTTATCATGACCATATTGTCAATGTTTAGATGGCCCAACCTTTTTGGTCATATCCAACATTCATCCATCTTTCTCATAAATAATTTATCCTTCTTAATCTCATTCAAGATAAATAGATTATTCAAAGTCCTCTTAGAATTGGAGATTAGCCTTCCTAATTTGTCTCTCTTTATCTCATACCCTCTATCATGAAAGGTTAGTTTGTGTCCTTGGTTGATCATTTGACTTACACTATGTAGGTCATGTTTAAAACCTTCCACATATAACATATTATCTATCTTGGTCTTCCCATTGTCCAAACTAAATATACCCTTGACAACTATATTGGTAGTTGAGTTATCTCTGAATTTCATGTTCCTAAAGCATTATTTTTTAATGATATGAATTTAATCTTGCCCTATATCATGTGGCTTGAGTAACAAATATTTATACACCATTTCATGCCTTCATCTGGAATATCAAAGGTAATCTTAGATATAATAGATTCTTCATATTTAGTCTTATGCTCCTCTCTCACTTTATTCACAGAGTCTAACTTCTTGATCCACTTCTCAATGGTATGATTGTATACCCTTTTGTCTTTAATAAACTTATTTGTATGCCTCATCTTTTAGTCCCCTAAAATATGTCCTCTTTTATCACACTTATAACATAATATTTTTATTCTTAGAGATCTGTATTCATCTTATTCCTCCATGAGGAATTTATTCTAGCATGATGTCTATAATCCACAACCCTATGACCATATTTATTACATGAAAAATAGTAACCATTAAAGAGATTCACATAGCTTGTCTATCTCATGTTGAATGATGTACCTATACCTTTTTTATCTCTTGAAGGATTCAAGTTCTTAATTTTTTGATGATCAACTTGAGTCTTAGATTTGAGAGATTATTCATAGGTCTTTACTTTGTCAGTATTATTCTTTGAGGTTTGACTCTTTTTTTTTTCTATTTGTCTTATTTGAGTAAAAGACCTATCTCATCATGTAAATACTTTTGAATATTCATAATATTATTAAGGACATCAATACCCTTCTCAAATTTTTGATTTTTATTCAACTTGACTATTGCCTAATCCAATTCTACCTTTATGGACTCCATTTCTACTCCAAACTTGATGCATTCTTCCTCTTTGGTCTTAAGACATGAAATGACAATTTCAATCCAAGTTTCCAATTTTTTTATGATCTCCTCATGTTCATCGGTTTTGTTCTTAGTCTCTCTTCAAATATATTTATTTGATCCACATAACTCTTAACCAATGATCTTAGTTTATGATTATTCATTTTTTGGAAATTCAATTCCTCTAAAGCACTCACCAATTATACCTCAAGATTTACTTAAGCCTCTTTTTCATTTGATTATTCATTATTTATAAGTTTTTTCCCTTTTTAGAAACCCTCATTGTCTTTTTATATATCTATGAATATGTTTTCATTGTTATCATGGTCATTACTATCATCATCTCTATCATATGTACTAATGTCACTGACATCAGATGAGATACTATATTCTTTGCTATAAAAACTTTCTTATTCTTTAATGACCCTTTATTTCCTTAATACTTCCTAAAAATATTTTTTCTCTTATCAAAATTATAAACATTCTTATCAACACCATGATGTTCATCATGTTCTCCATCATGCTCAATATTATCCTTTTTAGGACATTTAGAGGCAAAGTGACCAATATTATTGTAGTTGAAGCATTTTAATGTCAACTTGCCCTTGTATTTACCTAATCCTTTTCTTATTTTTTTGAAAAATATGGATTTTATCTTTTCATCATCAATGTCTATGTCAACGTCATCCTTGGCCTTCTTACCTTTTCAATTTTTCTCAACTTGAATGCAATTTCCTTCTTAGAAGGTATTCCATCACTTGTTTTCATTTCATATGCAATAAAGATGAAATGAAGCTCATCTATTTGTATTATGTTAACATATTTGATATCATCCATAGAAAACACCTTTGAATAAATCTTTTCTAAGACCTTAAACCTCTTAGTTGAACCATATAATATGTCTTAGAAAACTTTATGAACATGCTTCATATAAACTTTAGACCTATAGTCATATAAAATGTCAAAATTGGTAGCTTGAGTGTGGCTTGTGACACCAAACCCATAGGTACCTCTTGCATGTTATCATGACCCTTATAGACACCTTTTTTTCTTATTCCAAGTCATCTATAAACTTTCAAGACTTGATTCCATATTAGTTATGCTCCATTTCCTATGCTCATTACATTCCCCTAGGTCTTAAAACTATAGCACAGGAGCATTGGGGTTAGACTATAGTATTATCCCCTAGGGGGTCCCATTTTTAGCTTTCCTATCCAATCACATTTTTAGCCTATATGAACATTTCCTTTTTATTCTTCTTCTTCATTATGTTGGTCTAGTGTAAATGCATTTAATCCATGACCAATAGATATCTATAAAAGCCCATTCAAAATTCATTTATAATAGGTTGGAAAATATTAAAAAATCAATGAAGGATACAAGCAAAACAACTAAAATTTTTTTCCCTATTCTCTACATATAGCCATATAATATAGCTACAAGCATATTTAAACCCTCACACCAATCCCTAGCCACCTCATCACTCTTAGTTTGAAATTTTTGCATCTGCATAAAACTATTTCATAAAGCACATCATGTGGGAGAACTACATATGGCTTGATCCCTCTTCATAATATTTTTATATAGGAAGCATTCACACACAATGGGGTATGGATACATTTTCAGTGCATTTTACACATGTCAACCCCCCTTCTTGCTCAAGTTTTATCCAAGCACTATGAAGATATAGGGTTATAGATTAAATCAGCTCTACAAGGATCTTTATTAACATTCAAGATCCAAAATTTCATAGACACGCTCACATAGAGATAGTAAACAAAACCCAAAAAACTTAGATATCTATGATAAGTTATGACAATAGTGGCAAAACCTAGACAATAGCATCAAACCCCAAAGTGTCATGTTTTTTGTGCTCCTATCCTTTCACCAAATGAAATCTAGATCTAGATTCATGACACTATCCAAATCCCATATAGTTAGTATCAACCTTTGTCTTTGCTATATAAACACAATTTTAAGATATGTTACATTTCTATTCTTTCATTACTATTCTTAGAAAGCTATGAAGGTCAAATAAATTATATAAATTAGTGGTTACATTATTGCAATATTACTTATTGATTTAGTCAACTCAGACATTTAACTAAATTAGGAATAAGACTCTAATATTCCAAAAATAGTTAAATAATTTGGTGAACCCAACTTACTTCATTTTCACATAAAAACCCTAGAAACCCTAGGGTAAATTCCTTGTTTATTTTTCCAATAATTTTTTGATTTTTTACCTACCTATTTAAATAAAAAATTAACATTAAATTTTAAAATTCCATAGTCATTTTAAAAACAATCATTTTTCAAAACCCTAGCTACATATACTAGGTCCCATTGCTTTTGAGGTATCACCTTACATCTAAAATTATATTTCACATAAAAAAATGGATCTCACTTATTTAAAAACATTTCTTGCATTTCTTGCAAATAATAAGGAGACCATACTCAATCCTATCATGTACATGAATGTTGAAGTTTACCATATGTTAATGCAAATATTAATTCTTCCCCTTTCATGTTTACTTTTCATAATATGGGATGATATTAATTAATGTATTGCTAAACATGTTAAGATCCCTTTCCTTAAAAACAATGTTTACTTTAATACAAGGCTTCATTACATACTTTCTCTCTCTCTCATGTGGAATAATATTCAAGACTTTCTTTCTAAACATATTAGAAATGTCATATCACAAGTCAAATTTTTTCCTAAATTAGTGAACAATTCCATGCTCTCTATCCCTTGCTTGTTATCTCTCATATCAAAAAAAAATTCATGTTTATTTCAGTAAACACGTTACAAATCAATTTTTTTTTTGGCATTAGTGTAAAGTTCCATATTATCTATCTCATTTTTTTATCTCTCATGTGGAATGTTTTTTATACTTATATTACTATACAACTTGTAACACTAATTACATGCATTTCATCCCATATACATGGTTTATACCTAGATGTATCTAACTCTTTAAATAATTTTGAGTATCTAGTTAAGCTAACAACCACTTGCCAAGTTCCAATGTCATATTTTATACACAATAAATAATTTCCTTCTCTTCCTCTCCCCCAAGAGGGTGATAGCTACTTTCCCTCTAAATAGGTCCATGTTATCACCCATCCAAAAGGTGAGGTAGCATATACCATTTTTCCTAATGCATACATTTATCCTATAGATTCTTCACACCCTCTTCAACATATGTGCTTACATGTTCAACCAAACTCAACTAGGGTTTGCACTTATGAGACTCTAAAGGATCAAATAACTACTATGAGAAAGTTAATTTTAGATTAATGAATGTAGAATCAGCTATTACATGAAAACATCACAACATTAGAAACTCAAATTATAATACAAAATACTCAAAGGCATCTTAATGCCAATCATGTGTATGCACCTTCACCTAGTCAATTGATTACAAGCAATGTTACATATCAAAATAAGAAGTCAAAACAAAGTAACACTAAAACTAGTGATTTAAAAAGAATTCAAAGATCAAATAAGAATTCAAGTGAGGTACTAAGGGAAATGATTACATATAAGTTGATCAAACTACCTCCTCTACATCTAATGGGAAGATCTAGATATTATTGTGCATATCATAGAATGCATGGACATCACACATAATCATGTTTGGCATTGAAAAAACATATAAAATAGATAATTGCTAATGAGGACCCTATACAAGGTAAATCAGTCAAGAAATCCATAGAGACATAAGAACACATTCACATAGGGTCAAATTAAAAAATAGTATAAAAGTGGTTACCAAAGCATAACTTAAAACAACAAAAGGATCAAAAATAAAAATCAGATTAACAAACAATACCACAAGCATATGTAAAACATGAAAAAGATGAAAATCTACCTCTCCAAAATGAGGCTCAACTTTCAAATTAGTATGAGCTTAATCAAAAATATCTACAATAGTTTGATTATCAAGGCCAAGGGTTGGGAAATCATGCTCAAGGAATCAATAACCCCTATTCTAGCAGTTGATAATGTTTATCACCAATGTTTGAGATTTATTGAAAATACTAAGGAAAATCATTCATAGACACAATATATCAAAGGAAAAGATCCAAATACAACAAAAGTCAACACCTTCATTCCATTGATTAAAAATAAAGATGATAATGATGAGTGGAACAATATAGGTTATTAATATTTCTAAGATACTAATAATGAATCTAAATATTTAGAATCATATTCACAACCATTCCCTTGTGCTTCATAATCACACATGATTCATTTTTTTGATATAGGAAACCATGATAGGGAGTCTCTCATGAGACTCATTAGTTAGTATCATTTCTTCTCAGCTTACTTGTACATAGCTTATTTCCAATTTCTTGTACATAGTCTTTTTATGGTTGATTGTAAATAACTTATAACTCAAAATCCAAAAATAATACAAAATTTCAAAATAAAAAAAACATTAAAATAAATCAAAACACCAAAAACAATACAAAATTTTAAAATACAAAAACATTAAAATAATTCAAAAACACAAAAACATTTCAATTGTATGCATTATCCATGCTTTAAATTTATACTACCATGCTAGATTTAAAATTATTGTTTTATGTTATTATTTGTTAATTTATCTACATTACCATGCTTCAATTATTCATTGAGTGTGTGTAGTGACACCTAGATCCTTGATTTTTTTCACTTTACCCTTGAGGGGGCATCCTACTTCTACATTCAAGATATATATGGATATATTTACCCACTAGGGGTATCTTCTACATGACTAAACCATCTAGGTTATGTAATTCCTATACCACACACTCTATGTTATCCTAATGATATACATTACTTATTAGCTTACATAAATTACTCTATCAACATTTACTAAGTATAAAGAACTTGTGTATTTCTTAGCATATACCTAGTCTTGTACTCCATGTGTTTCATACTTTCAATTCTTCCTTTAATTAGTTATATGTGATTGTATTTACAATATATTACATGCTTTCCTTCATTTCTTTGCATAGCTAGATGTTATTGCATTTCTTAGTTCCTATTTTATCACTTATGTGTATCTTAGGACATTTTTCAATGTCCTTTACTTGTACTCTTCTATGTGCTTATGGCCCTCATACCAACCTTGCTTGTTTTCAATTGTATTTGTATGTGGTATTTGAACATGCCTTATATGCCTAATTTTCAATTTGAGTGACATGTGCCTATGTCCCTTATTTTATAGGCCCCTTGGCCACTCTTGTACGCTTATTATTTCTTGACTTGTGTGCTCATTGCTTATTTGCTTCTCACTATTTATAATTTCATGATGCACAACATCCATTATATTGAATTCTTAGATGCCATTATGGAAACCATGCCCCATCTCTCCTTGATAGCTAAAAACTAACAACTAACAACTAGCATTTCCAGTTTCAATTTAACATATTGCATATTTTATCACATTGTTATATCTATCCAGACATACCCCTATTGATATAACAATCTCTAATGCAAACCATGATATATCTTGAGACGTCATTTTAATTAGAATTACTATATCATGTATTTCATAGCATAACACACTTGTAGTTCTCTTTCTTTTGAATCAAATCATTGTAGGGTCTTTATTCCTACCCTTAGAAGAGGGGTAAACAAATAGAGATTCTATCACTAACATCAAAGCTCCTAAAAATCAAAAAATTAGTTTTTATATCACTCATAACAATAATCAGATGTCAAAATAGGTAGAAGAGACCATAAAAATAGTGATGATTATAGAATAATCATCAATTCTAGTAAAGGACAACAACACTAGACATGGACAACATCAATGAACAATAGAGTGTCTTATTTTTTGTGCTCCTATCCAAACACCAAAAAAACCTAGATTTTTAAAAAATAGGTGGAAAGGTTAGCTTAGCTATAGTTTTGTCACATATAGATCAGTTCAAATTTAGTAGTTTTAATAAGTTTTTCTCTGAGAATCTAGATATATGGGGCATCATGCATGACATGATAGCTCTCACTTTTAGTATCAAATTGGGTAGTTGGTATAACTTCTAGATAAAAATCCATATTACAGACACCAGTGATTAGGGGCAATGTGCATGTCACATTTGACTTATTTTCTTTCTAAGTTTAGTAGATTACCTAGGCATTCTAAACAATTTCATGTCTTATTCCATCTATAGGTGGTTCACATCAATTCAGAGTGGCTTTCATACAAGCTTAATATTCACATTCTTGAGTGCATTTCACATAAGCCTAGTTTACAATTTTGGAGTGGCTTTCATACAAGACTAATCTCTTATTTTTAGATTAGCCAAGATTGGCCTAGTTTCTAGCACACATTCTGCTATCCATGCCACATTTTCAAAATTTAGGGCATTCATGGGCTTTAAGATCCATCTCATATGACACACATTCATACCAATATCAATTCATAGCTTTGCTTAGTGTGCAATGATGTAGCCAAAAGGATACCCTTTGTATTATTGAGCCACATACTTAGAGGGATTAGACATACATTCTAAACATCGATCAACACATGCATAACCACCTAGCTTCACTTAGTGAGAGATGATGGAGCCAAAGGGCCAATATTTTCATTCTTAAGCTACTCTCAAATAATTGATCACTTAGATCCATTCATGATATTAATCTTAGTATATCACATACCCAACACACATCTAACATCACTCAATATCATAATAGTTTTTGTATTGGTCTATGTACTTGGTGAGGTGTATTCATTCCTTTCTCTTCCTCTCTATCTTACCCAAATTTTTATGTTATTATTTTAGATATATTATTTCTATTAAGAACTAATATACTCTTTATTTTATTTTGTAGATCTACACTTCATGATGTGTTCTCTCTATGTACACCTAGCATCACATAGCTTCATGGACTTTAGTCTTGAAGGTAAGTTTATGTATGCTTTCCACTTTTCATTTATCCTAGTATTTCACTTTTTTGCATCACTAGAATAAATTGGGGGAATTTAGTAATATAAAATGTCAAAATTTGTGTATTGAGTGTGGCTTATGACACCCAACCCATAGGTTCCTCTTCCATACTCTCATGACCTTTATAGACACCTTTTTGCTTATTCTCAATCATCCATAGACTTATAAGACCTAATTATAGCTCATCAAAGATCATTGGGGTTGGACTATAGGGACGGACCCTAGGGATTCCCATTTCTAGAATTCTTGTCCAATCACATTTCAATCCCAAATGACCATTTCCTTATGATTCCTCTTATTTACTATACTATCCTAGAGTGAAGAAATTTAACCCATGACCAATATATCTCTATAAAATCCCGTTTAAAATTAATTTATAAGGGGTTGATAAATATTAAAAAATCATCTAAGAATACAAGCAAAACCACTAAGGCAAATTTACCTATTCTCTGCATATATCCATCTAATATAGCTACCATCATATTCAAAACCTCACACTAGTCCCTAGCCACCTCAATAACTCTTAGTTTGGCATTTTTTCATTTTAATAACACTGTTTCACAAAGCACATCAAGTGGGAGAACTACATATGGCTTGATCCCTCTTGGGAGTATTGGTATGTAGGTAGCATGACCACATAAGGGGTGTGGATACATATTCAATGAATCTTACACACACTAAAACTCCCCACATCTTTATAAAGTTTTATCTAAGAAATATTATGTTACCAAACTCATATTTCACTATTGTAAGACTTATCCAAGGCTTAAACTCCTCATTAACACTCAAACCTAACACAGCTTCATTTGGTCTCTAATGGTTGCCTTATTAACTAGGGTCTAACTATGATAGAAAAAATGTCACTTGAACCACATTTATTACCATATAAAAATAATATTAATCTTTAATTGGTCATGGAGTCCATTCATACCAAATTTCATGTTTTGACTTGACCTCTAGATGCCCCAAAATGACCAATTCCTCCAAGATAGGTTCTAATGTTGACTGTGATTAGACACAAGGTCGATTGTAATAAAATAGGGAATGATTAAATTTATAAAAATACATAAAAAATATTTTAGATAGGTATATTATGTCATGATGAGTATCTCCACCGATTTTCAAGGCTAGATCAGGTAAATTTTGGCCTATAAATATTTTCTACTAAAACTTTGCTTGAGCTACCTGCTTGGTCTAGTTTCAAGACTGAGGTTTTACTCATTTTGCCTTGGTTTGAGATATAACAAGATGAATATTCCTATTATGTATCATGATTGTTTTCCTTTCATTGATATCACCTTCCATTTCTCAATCTACAATCTCATGTAGCTCATGTATGACCTTAACTCCTATATTAACCTCATAAATGAATATGTACAATCAATACTATATGTGATTTGATGAGATTTTGAGATGTTTAGTGATAAATATATCCTCCTTGGTGCTTATATCCTCTTAAAATTACCTGAAACCACTCTCGCATGTTCCTTTTATTCATTTGACTCTTCAAACAATCTCTTTAGGCCTTGAACACTGTCATTTCTATATAATTGGTTGTGTACCTTCATTTCATGCTCTTAGAAACTCTTAGTTATCTGAAAAAGTTTTTAATATGTACATATGTCACTTTATTGTGTATTAATATTCTCATATGTTCACTCCTTCATATAGTGACCTTGAGTTTGCCTTTTTCCAGCATGTGACTATGAAAGAGGAACCTATCTTTGATATCGCTATAGGTATGCATTTGTGTTGAAAATAATTATAGTTTGTCCTTGAGAGTCCTATCTATAATTATTTTACCCCATTAAAGTCCATACCCCACTATTTATATTCCACACATCATGAAACTCCTCAATGTGAACCACTATGCCTTCATCAATGTGTACACTAATTTGAAGGATGGACTATATTGTTAAAGCTATAGGTGTTATTTTCAAGGTTAAACTATCTATAGCATGTCCTTGATCATTACTTTGTTCCTCATAATGATATTATATCATAATTTTTACCTTTATTACTTTCCCTTGAACATCATCTAAACATGGAACTCCTTTATAATATTATACCATCAACTTGCATGTACTAGTTTATAAGAAATCAGGTAGGTGAAGGTTGTAGGTGATGCTCTATGAGAGTTTTCATGAGTCTAATGTTTGGAGGTTATATCTTGATGTATCTATTTAATAATAATTTTTGAGATTCCTTAATTATGATAAAACCCTATGAAACTGAGTATCATGTCAAGACCTCACACCCTCGATATTTGATTGTACCTTTCTTAATGAGTCCTTAATAGGTGATAAGATATGTGAAGGTGTCCTTCACTTGTACATGAGACATCTATAGTCACACTATCCTCTTCCTAAAGGTCTCCATCATGAAGTCTCCCTTCCATTTTTTACCTTATTGACTATAGCTTGTCTTTAAGATTACAAGTCTAAATAGATGTAAAACCAATTCTTTCATTAGTTTTCCATAATGTCATTACATCTGAGGTCTAGTCACAAAATCCATCAACTCTATTCTCTACTACACACCTTAATCCCTATAACCACACCACTAGGATTGTAGCCTTTTCTCTCACACTTTCTCTCTATTATATCACTCTATAGACCTTATTTTCAAATTTATACCTTCTTTGACCACCTTATATCTCCTTAAAACTTCTTAATAAGTTTAACATCCCAATTACTTGTGTAGGTACACTATATAATTTTCTCACCAATTACACCTTATTTTAGATAAATATCCTTGTTTTAAACCAACAACAAATACACCATACAAACTAAGCATATATTATGGTACCCATTTCCACCTTATAACTTATTACAAGGTTTTACTTCTTAACTCCTTGGCCATATTCACTTTTACTTACCCCCTACATTATTATTGGGTCTCCAAACCTGACTACAACACAATCATCTATATATGTTCCATACAATGCCACAAAAACCCAAAACCACCTTAATAATTTTAAAAATGCTTCAATCCACTATAATACCAAGTTTTTACAATTTTCAAGGGTTCAAAATTGAGATTTAAGAGTTTCTCTCTAGAAACCCTAACTTAGATTTGTGAAGGCCTGTAAGTCACCTAGAGTACTCTAAATTCATTTTCTTGAGTTTGAAAACATATAAAATGAATTTTGAGACCATATATAATTATATATCAATATCACACATCTCTTCCAAATTTTATAACTCCTAAAACACATTATCAAATTTGCTCATCACCAAACCATAGAAGACTGTGTATTTCTAGTTAGATATGAAGGGGTTCATAAGACTATATACTTTATAATATTAAAAACACTTCATAGTGGTCACACAGATAAAATTTATATTATTTTAAAACATTATGGGATTAAATAAACTTAATACCATTGTTAGTTATCATACTCTCACATCCATTCTTAACTTGGATTGTGCAAACAAGATGTGACTTGTGCAAATAGGTATCTCATTTGTGTAACAGGGTATCTCCTTAACTATCTAAAAATTTGAAACTTGTAATTTTTTCATCCCCATATAAACATTTAAATCCTCAAAATGTACCCTATGTGAGAATACATGTTAATATTCTCAGCAATATAATGACCTTATTATAGAGTTTCAAATACATTAAAAGGTCATAGTTTGGGACTACTTGAAACCTTAAGACCTTATTGAAAACTTTATGTGGTCTAATCATGTGTAATTACTATTAAAAACTTAATAATATTAATATTAACCTTATAAATCACTCCCTGATGTCTCCAAGACCTCTTACTATGCATTTTAATCTGACTTGCACTATTCACTAGGTTGGCAAGATGTCTGACTTTTAAGAGAACCTGATATCTAAGACAAAATAAAGGATGTTTGGCCTATTAAATTGGTAAATTTTATACCTTAAATATTTTTATTTGTTTATTATTAACCCATGTATTAAAGGGAAAATTTTTATCACTTCGTCAGGTTCTCAAACCTCTCAATTATCCTTCAAACTAGCTTGAAACTAGATTGTGTAAAGAATTGAGTAACTTTTTAACCTAACCCTTAATTAAATTGACACATATAGGTGTATATAAGGATCATGTGTCCCTATTTAGAATTATTCTATCATGTATATCCTATTATTATCTTTGAAATCAATTATTAAGATGGACACTTTTATACCACACATGTGAGTACATAACTAAAAGTGTAAATGACTGCCTGAATATTCTATGTATACAACCTCTTGAGAGATGATATATTACATTTATAAATTAATAAATTATAATTTTACCTTAAAATACATATTTTTTTTACCATTTCCAAAAAACACTAACTACCCATCTTATCATGATCTCTTCTTACATATCATAGGTTCACAGCCAATGATTTAGACTTTATGGACTATTACCTCAGGTTAGGTCCAATGCAAGTAACCTCTAAATATGAACTTGTGATTATATTAAACCCTATAATTAACTCATATAAACCTCTCAAGTCTATATATTCATTCCACTTTCTTAGATTAACCACTTTTTATACTTGGTTTACACCAGGTACTAAAATGCTATGTAGGTGTAACTCAGTTTAGTAAGCTTTTAGGTGTAGATATTAGATAGATTAATGCGTGTTTTTCTCACCAAATTGTATTAAGTAAATAGGAAAATCCATTTTTTGAAACAATAAAACTCTCATATTAGAGTCTTGTAATTTGTATTTCACTTTACATGACTAGTCTCAAGGACTGTGATTTGATTGTGTATTATCTTCTTAGAACTTAGAAGTGTTTTAGGTTACTATGTATGCCTTGAAACCTGAACCTCACAATCATATAACCTTGTAAACATATTATACCATTCTATATTTAATTAATTCAGTCATTTTCTCATAAATAAGACTTAGCTTCATCGAACCAGTTAGTCTTTAATGTTCTCTGAGTATGGCTATAGGTATCACTAATGGAGACCCATGTAGGTGCTAATTTGTGCTCAAGTACCATATTTCATCTCTTTGATTTAACATGATGGAATTATATACATCATACCCTAATATTTCTTGGGTTCTTCAGTATCATTTTCTCATCTAAACATCTAACTTCCTTAGCACCCATACTAATAAGCTTGACTATAGGTATCTTGAGGTAGCTTTTACAAATGGGAAACCAATTCCTTTATTTCTTTTAAATATAGACTTTGGTATTTACCATGGTTACATACCTTATGTTACTTATATCTCTCTAACTAACAAACTTGAATCCATTTCACACTTGATACCACTATCCAATAAAAAATATGAATGTAGGTATGCATTTGGTGACCTTTTTCATTATCTTGAATCATTCCACACTCTTTATTTACCATGAACCCTTCACTTGATAATCTGAATCTATCACATACCACTTTTATTGAAAACCTTTACACTTAGAGATAGGCTTGACCTTTAGTGGATATAGGTAGTCATTTAGTAGGTGTATGACTCTCAAATATTGCTCTTAAGGTCTTCACATACTCCTTATTTGATCATGAAACTTCTCAAACTCCCTTGACTCTTTCTTGACATTTTTATCATGATATGAAGGTGAGATTGAAAGTGGTGATGTGAATAGAATGGTAAATATGAATGGAGGGTCTAAAATAACTTTATTATAGAGGGAATGGAAGTGATAAGGCAATGTGTATGAATTAAATAAAATGGAGGTGAAAAAAGACATGAGGAGCATGTTAAGACCAACTTAAGAGCCAAATACAAGAATGAGAAAATTATTGAACACAAATATCAATTTTTATTCCATTGGATATGGATAAGAAGGTGAATTTAAAACCTAGGAATATGCTAGGAACCTTAAAATATGTGAAACAACCTTAATATTTACTAATAAAGATTTTTTAAGTTGTTTATTTATCAAGGCAAGCTTTCTATGATGTATTTATATATATTCATTGGAAATTTTAAAATTATGATTCCCTCATCACTTAGTTATCATTAATTCCACTCAAATGAACCTCTTAAAGCTACTCATTACCTCTTTTCACTCTAAGATAGGACTAAGACTATTGTTGATGGTGTTTTGACATATAAGACTAGTGTTCATTTGACCTATAAAGGATTTGATGAAATACTAAGGATTTGTGAGAAAATATCACTTTTTTAACATTATGTGTAATAAGTAGGTGGAGTGTTGATCAGCCTTCTAACCTAGGTTTTCCTCTAAAACTGATCAAATGGACCCATCATAAGGATAACATATGAAACTAGTTTTACACCATAAGTACTTTCATGGAAGGAGTTATTTGATGAAACTAATTATAATAGTTCATATGTGATCCTTAATTAACTCTCATAAAACCATTCTTCCCCATTGAATTCTAAAGTGAAGAAACATAAGAAGACATGGACCCTATCTATATGAATAAGCCATCTAGATACCCCTGCACTATTAGTGATTATTCATAAATATGGGGAGATGAACCAAAACACCAATGACACAAAGTATAAGTGCATTATTATCCCTATCACTTACCAAAATATTCTAACCCAAATCCCTCTATCTTGATTGTACCTAGTGAAAACCTGAGGTTCTCCTAGGGATGTCGAAGACGGCCCAAAATGGTTTTTACTTAGCATGAAGAATTAGAATACTAAATATGTAATAAAAACCTTGTTAAATATTTTTAATGATTTAAATTACCTTTCATTCCTTATGTAAAACTTCTAAAATTCTTGGACCTTCATTAATAATAGAAAACCTGTTTCATGCCTAGGTTGTAGCTAATAGATTTTCCTTATCTATGCTAGTTAATTTAATTGATTATGATTTGAAAGTAATATGAAAGGATATTAATGAGACCATGGATTAATTCATATGATACTTGAGTCATTTTATTAATTAAAACATTCAAAATCTTATTTAGACAAAGCTCCAAAATGCATCTTTATGCTCCCAAACTCCTCTCCTCTACTCCAAATGACTTGAAATGGCCTTCAACATGTACAAATAGGTAAAACAAGTCATAAATATGTGGTATAAATTAAAAACCAATTTTAATTCCTAAAAACATTACTTTTTCACTTAGAATTTCTATTTTGAAGACCCTTAAATCATTTAATTCACTTTTGGGGGTCTTTTGGGAAAATTAGCTTCTTTAGACATTATTTTTGACCCATTATAATCTATGAGAGTATTTTAAAAACTCCTTACTACCCTTGAATGATTGAACACCCTAGAAATATATTGGATCCTTCAGTTGTAATTCAGGACCCATTTTTAGGCTTTTTCCTCAAAATCTTAAAAATTACCTTAAGCCTTTATTAAAGTGTTTCAAAAGATTACAAGGGACGAGATTTAGGGTCATGAGGTTTGTATTATATTTAAAAAATTGGATCATACACTATACAAGGAGTCTGTATATATCCTCATGCCACACTAGGACCCTTTAGGATACTACACTACATCATCAAGTTATGACCAAAAAAGAGACCAATCATGGAGTTAGAAGGTTACTGAATGGTCTAAGAGAGTGGCCTAATATATTTAGTCAAAAGTTTCATATATAGGCCAATTTTGTCCAACATTAATGGTGACCTCTTATGATTGCATGCTAGTTATTTAAAATATTAGTGTCCTAAATCATGTCCATTGGGATTATGGGGTCATAAATCTCTCTTTCCCAACCGATATGAAATTGATATAAGGATGTCCACTTCTGGAAACTTCCTCTTGAATAATCAAAGATAACAAAAAAAACCGACATTATTCCCAAGGTACTTAGGGAAGGGAACACAAAACTAAAAGGATGTGTACAAGGCACTTAGGGGAGAACATAGAAAACTATAGCAAATGTATAATATGTACAATGGTTTAAAACTTTTCTTGTAACAAGGATTTAGATGAATCCCATTTACTAGCATGAGTAATACCTATCCATCTAGCTAGGGAACCTAAAAGGAATTATGTTTTTTGCATCCACAAATAAAGAAGGGCTATTCTATAAGCTATCAAACTTAGTATGTTTATTTAGCTTGGCCTTTTTTGAATCTGACTTAAAGATTAAATCACCCTCGTTGATGTCTCTTGATATGTCTATCTTGTCAAAGTATTTATTGACTTGGTATTGATGTGACTCTAGTGTCTTCATTTCAAGGTCTCTCATTTCATAAATCTCTATGAGCTCTGCCATCCTCTCACTCATAGTTTCACACTCCATCAACTCAATATGATGGGATAGATCTAAGGTAGGTAATTCAAGAGAGATGGAAAACTTTTTTTCTCTCCCATATATAAGGAAAAATAGAATGGTAACTTAAAATTCCACACTCTTTGATTCTATTCCATAGTCCTATTGATGATCCTTATAAATTTTTAATTTGTTCACTCTATAAGTCCATTTCTTTGGGAGTAGTAATTAGAGGATGCACTAAAGTATATTCCCAACTAAAGTTCCCACTAACTTCTCTTCATTCAAACACATTCTAAGACATTATCTAAAATAATTGTTGTTAGTACACCAAACCTTGTTACTATATTATTATATAAGCCCAATATTGTCATTTCATTATCTTCCTTTAGATAAATTGCCTCCACTCACCTAGTGAAGTAATCATTAGTAGTGAGTACCCACTTGTGTCCTCCACTATAGAGTGAGTTGATAATTCCTATATAATCAAGGCCCCACCCACTACATGAAGGGTTGATCTATATGAATGCGATTAATAGGAAGGGATTCCAACCTTTGCTTGCTTACAAAGAAAGCACACTTTTGGCAATTTCTCACCCATGCATATGCATCTTTGAAGAGGTTAGGAGAATAAGAATCAGCCCTCATCCATTTTGATGTTTTTGTCCTTAGGAAAAAATGGCCTCTTGTAGACCCATAATGGAATTGCTCCAAGTACCTAGTCATATGGTCATTGTTTATGTAGCTAAGAAGCACCCTACTGAGGTCCTTTCTAAATATAACCAAATCAACCAATACATAACATATGGAATAAAATATAAAATACCTTATGTTTGTCTTATCCATACCTTTAGGTAACTCTCCTATTATCAAGAGCCTTGTTAGGTCTTGGATCTAATTGGTGTGAGGTGGAGGTACATCTATTTATGATTTATCTTGT
Source organism: Torreya grandis (assembly GCA_037957365.1). NCBI lineage: Eukaryota > Viridiplantae > Streptophyta > Pinopsida > Cupressales > Taxaceae > Torreya > Torreya grandis. The sequence goes on along the minus strand of JARHVA010005252.1, from coordinate 1,234,922 downwards.
GTTACCAAAACAAACTCTTTCTCTTTATTAAGTTCATCAACCATGTGTACACATAAGCCTCTACCTTTCACTATCTTAGTGACCTTGATTTCTACGTCATATTCTATGAGTCTTGTAATCTAACTAGATCTCTTCTCCTTCAGGTGCTTGTTGAGAAGGAAGTCTCTCACTCTAAGATGAGACATAGTAAGATATATTTTTCTACTAGAGATTATTGGTCTAAATTTTTTGAGGCTTTTTAATACTGCAAGGACTTATTTTTCTATATAAGTATACCTTTCTTCATACCCTTCAATCCATTGACTAAAAAATGCAATTTGTTGTTCAAGTCCTTCACCATTATTTTGTATCAACATAGATGATATGTTTTCAATGTTGGGAAAGGCATATGATATGAAATATTTTGAGAAATTAGGATTTATGAGTGTAGGTGTTTGAGCAATGGCTTATTTGATAGCCTCAAATTCTACTTTGCCTTCTCTTATTAAAGTGAACAACTGGTTTTTCTTTAACATGGTAGTGATAGGTTTGACTAAGCTTGAAAAACTAGGTATAAACCTTCTCATAAATTTTATCTTTCCAAAGAAACTCTAAAGTCCCTTCTTATTCTTGGGAAAGGACAAGGCCAACATTGAACTTATTCTATTAGGATCAATATCTAGTCCCTAATTGGAGATAATATACCCCAAAATGTTTCCCTCATGGAAAAAAACATACTATGGGATTCAAAGAGATCCCATATTCCCTACACCTTTCAAAGATCAACCTCAAGTGTTCTAAGTGTTCATTAGCCTTATTATAGAAAACCATTATGTCATCTATGTAGATAAGCACCATCTGATTTAGCAAACCTTGGAAATCCATGTCTATATCTATTTGAAAAGTAGGTCTATCATTTTAGAGTCCAAAAGGCATATTCTAATAAGTATAGGTGCCCCACTTTGTGGTGAAGGAAGTCTTATATTGGTCTTCTCTTACTATCACCTGGTTGTACCCTAAGTACCCATCCAAAAGAGAGAAATATTATGAACCAAAAACCATTTTAAGAAGTTTCTCTATGGATGGTAAGGGTAATTATATTTCAAAGAGACCCTACTCAAGTCTCTAAACCCAATACATAATCAAATCTCACCATTTTTATTTATCACAGGCACTAGGTTAGCTACCCATGAGGAGTGATTGATAGGAAAAATAATATTGGACTCAATAAAAATTTTCAACTCTTTCCTCATCAAATATTCAATATTTTAGTTGATAGGCCTTTGTTTCTATCTCAGAAGTTTGGCATTGGCCTCTAACTCTATGGTGTGTTGGGATAGCTTTGGCTCAAAACCTCTTAGATCATTATATTCCCAAGAAATATGTTTGAATATTCCGTAAAAATTTTAATGAATGCATTCTTTTCTTCCTCATTATTCACCTTCCCAAGATTGAGAAGATTATCCTTGAATATGAGGACTCTCTCATAGTTTTCTTCATCAACAAACATCACTGCCTTGTCCTTCCTCATGTGATTTCATTCATGGAAAATACCATCAAGGGTGACCAAATCTTTAGGAAGTCTATTAGACTTTAGATGAAAAATTTGGTTCTCATAAAGTTGTTGAAGCCTACATTGGTATATTAAGGAAAACTCTTGCTATAGGAAATAAGTAATCTACTTGTCACTATCAAAGACCTAAAGATGAGCCTCATTATCTATAATTGATGGTATCACTACCACTTTGACATGTGGCTATATTTTATACTTCTTCAACTCATTTGGGATGTCAAATTGATCCCCTATAACTACCAACCTATCAATATGCTAATTTTTCTCTTTAGGCACTTCTTGGATATTGAACGCTTCAAAGTCTTCAAGTATGTCCCACACTCTTTATTTTTAGGACTTAAAAAAGGGGTTTTTGTCTATGTTATAACCTCTAACCTAATTTAATATCACTTCACTATCCCCATACACTTATAACCAATTTATTCGCCTCTTACTAGCCCATTAAAAGCCATGAATGAGGCCATCATATTTATCTGCATTATAAGAGCAACTAAATTAAAACCTGTATGATAAAAATTATTTATCATTAGAGGGAGATATGAACATCACACCTACCCCTACTCCATATTTTCTCCTTAATCCATCAAATAACAATTTCCACAAACCACTATTATCCTCCTATGGTCTAATGAGAGATGGAATGACCTCACTCTCTTCATGAAGGTAATATAATCCTATATTTGTTTCTTCAACACCTCAAAAAGGATCAAGTAGATGATTCTCACTCAATAACTTAGTTAAGAACATATCATGTATGTCTTTAAGATGAGTTTTTAGTTATTGACCAACAAAGTGATCATCTTCATCTAGAATGGTATAATTTATGTTTATGATACTTGGTCAATAAGGATCAATGTGAAATTGGGTAATAGGATAAACTTTGATAGACACCTTGGTAACATAAATTATACTAAAATCTATACAAGTCCAATCTACTGCTAGGTAACCCCCATATTTAGCTATGAATTCTCTAGAGAAGCATAAAGTAAAGTGAGGAGGCACCTCTAGAACAACTACATCTTGAACCATTAAAACACTATGACAAGCATTGAGGTTCAATTTTAAACCTATTATAATACTTATTAGATTGGTATAAGATCCATCAATATATAAAATTCCCTTAGATTGGGGTTCTTACTTCAAACCAAATAGATCTGTTATTGAGTTTGGCATCACTAAAGTACTTACTACATTACCTAACATGTATTTATGTACCAAGGAGTTTCCAATAATTATATAAAGCTATAAGGGAAGAGTTTTGACCAAATTTTTTGATTTTCCTTCATTTCCTTTGGTTGCATTGGTAAGAATGACATTTTCCTTGCTTGGTGGCTTCCTAAAAACATTGATCCTTGATAAGCCCTCTTGAAGGATATCCACTTGTTCAAGGATTGAAATCATGTCACACATTAGAAAACTCATATTATATTTATTCATTTGATCAACAATATTTATGGGCAAACCACCAAATTTTTCTTATGCTTTGGGATCCACAACCATGCTTTACACTTGTGAATTTTTGAGTATAAAAGTGTTTCTTTGGTTTTAAATTTTTTGAGTTATGGAAATTTCCAGGGTAGTAGTAGGATCATTTGGATTTGATAGTAATGGATTAAGAATTTTATAATCTCTAAATACTTAATCATTTACCTCCATGTTATTTATTTTTAACCTTGTATTGGTTGCCACTAGAATGTTTGCTTGGCTAGATCTAGCCTACTGATTAAAAGCATAACACTCTTCTTATTCATAGTTAGTCATTGTAGCACCCAAATGGTTTGGTCCTTAATTATTCCCTTCAACTTTTTGAGGCTCTTATATTTTATTCATCATAGGTACTTCTATATTCTGAGCCATGAGAGCTTGACTGAATCCATAAATAGCACCTGATTACCATTGATCATTGAAGACTTGACTGAACTTGTTGTTTGAAATAATAATTTGATTGAATGACTGACTCCAATGCATAGTTACCTTAACTTATTATGAAATTTTATTTTTAATAGGGACCAAGGTATTGTAATAATTTGTAGCATTAGGATTTTAATTGTTTTGCCTAGCATAGTTAGGTTACCCTTGTCCTTGTCCTTATAAATTTCCCTCGAAGGGTGGGCTATTAGATTGGTAAGATTATTGAGTATGATATGGAGGATGATAAGGTTTATTATATTTATATTTTTGCCTCTTCACATTAAAAAATTCATTTCCCAAGCTTTGGAACATATTCTTGAGTTCTTGGAAGTTATTGTGTTCTTAGGAGTCATTAGACTGACTCATTAAAGCCTTTTCTTTTTTTGGTGTAGGTATCGAAGAAATTATTGGAAAAGGAAGAATGGAAGCAAGGGGAGGAATGGTAATAGGAGTCATTTAATCCTAGGAAAAAAAATTATTGGTGTCATAGGTGTGATATTTCTAGATTGTACTAAACTATTCTCTACTCTAATTGTCACTTCATAAGCATCTAGTAATGTGTTTGCTCCCATAGACTGAATCATCACTATAATGCCACTATTAAGATCTTTAAAATAATAGAGGAAAGAATATTTTGGAATATAATTTATATATATTTTAATCTTATCCCATGTCTTTTGAAACCTATTTTTGAAATCTTGCATAACCTCTTATGGAGCCCTCTTTATTGTAGTTACTTATTTTGCAAGTGACAAGTGGTCACTCTTTTCTTCAAACCTATGTCACAAAGAATCACCTAACTATTCTCATGATGTGATGGAGTTAGGATCAAGGTTTCTATACCAATATAAGGACTTTCCATTGAAATAAATAGCCAACAAATTGATAGCCACATTTTCTTCATTGATGTCATAGATATTGGAAATGTTGGCTATGTATCTGATGTGTTTAGAAGGGGTTATATAATTGTATCCTATGAATTAAGGCACACTCTTAATGGATCCCATTGGGATAAGGTAATAATTATTGAGTTCTAAAGTACTTTGAGCATTAAAATCCACAAAAAATAAAATCTCTAAGGGAAACCATGGTAGTGAAAGGACCCAACAAAGTTCTTGTAGAGGTAAACTTAGAAACTAGTTTAAGACGAAAGTTTCCTTTGCAAGGATGGGTGTTAACAAACCTCAATATTATTTTTTATTTTAAATTTAATTCAAAAAATTAAAAAGGAATACTTATAGAAGATGATCTTTTAGTCACCTTTGGCATGAAAGATAGGTGTTATTCTGCCACTAGAATGTTGAGTGTTCTTCAGAGTTGCCAGATGTTGAGAGCATGGATGAAAAAATTATTATAAATAGATCAAGACCAAATAGGAATCGCAATCAATATTATTCAAATGTAGTTCCACTAGGAATGCCTAAAATTTTTGTAGCATATAATTTCACCCTGTGAGAGGGTTCTCCAAGATATCTCACTCCTATCTACACTATTAGAATAACCTCAGGCTATGGGTATCCTATAATGAGGTTGAACTTCTGAAGAAGGTCAAATTCCTCTTGGTGGATCACCTAAATTAATATTCTTTCTTAGAAAAGGGATAATAAGGGGGTATGGGATGACTAATAACACTAAAGAGGTGATTCACCAAATTAAATTATACTCTAAAAAGCTTGAAACAAACACTAATTCAACATAAAGATAATATTTACTCACATAATCTCATAAACTAGCCAATTTGCATCAATATTTCTTAAACTAATATTAGTAAGCAATAGATAAAGCAAAGATGGGTTATAAAAATCAAATGAAGCATCCATTAATGGCAAAAATATCACAAGTTTAAACATACAAATAGCCTATAAAGACCTAAAAAGAGGTAAAAAGGATAATGACCATGGAAGAAAAACTCTTCTCAAAGACATCATGTATAATCTTACTAAACATAATTTAAAGGTGACATAGGTGAAATAATAATCTTATTGCTTAATATATGTAGTTATTCCAAATTTTGACATAGTTTTCCCTTGTCAAATGAAAGTATATCTTACAAATGAGGAAGAAATGAGAGATATAAGAGAAAAGGGAGGAGAAAGAGGAGAAGAAATCACTCAAAAATCAATAAATAAGGCATAACCAAATTCCATGGATTCTCAACCATATTTAGATCAATTATCACTAATATCTTCTCAACAAATTAACCTTCATTAGTCCAAGAGGTCTTTAAGACTCCTCATTAGCTTAGAAAGACACTAGAAGACAAAAAACTTTAAGGATTATGATGCCATATCCCACTCACATGAGAAAATTATTAATATAATATGAAAACACATTAAATGGTCCAAATTTATCTCATAACCTCAAAAATTTACCACTTAAAATTCTACACCCCCCTCCACATGCACCTCTAGAAAATTCTTGGCATATGGTTAGTAACTTGACATTTGATGCTTAACTGACCATGGAGGTTATCTTTTAAAGTTAACTTTTTTATATTTTATTTTATTATAAAATCCTCTTTCCTAATCAAAATTTAAATAAACTCCATTAAACCTACATATTTCATTAACTCCACTAATGAAGGTCTCTAAGCTTGAGCCATCTTCAACCAACTGCCCTAAAACTTACTCCCAATAGAATTTTCAATAATGAGAACCACTTATAGACTTTTATAAGGCTTATATACATATAAAACATACATATGAGGTATAGAAAAAGATTCATGCCACCTTTAAGACATGCAAAAATGGTGTAAATCACCATTAGACCTATAACATTTCACAAATTCTAAAACAAATTATGTTTTAAACCCCTCAGCATAGCGAATAACCCTATAAACCATTTGTATCATCTCCAAGTATCTTATAATGGCATTTTAGGTTCCATTAGGCCTCTTCCATTCATTTAGACATTTATCTCTTTAAAGACCTTCAAAAATAAATATATTTAGGCCATTTTGGGCCTCTTAGGCACCCAAAGTTGCCAAATTCTTATTAAAATTAGGTTTTACATGATATTTATGGATTAATATACACATTTAAATTATTTTACAATTAATTATAATCCATTTCATGGACTATGAGTCCAAAAAACCAAAAATAGTCAAAAAGGCTCCTTTGGTAGCCTAGATAAGCTCACATTCTTGATGTATGTTCATAAAATGTAGACCACCATTATATAATTTATTTAAATTTATATTTATTCCATATACCCTTAAAAATTCCTAAATTTTTTTATCTCCCATGTGGAAGGTATGAAAATATACATACATAAAGAAATTTGCATGCAGGGGTTGTAAGCTATTTAGATGTGTATGCTCTTATTGATTTTTCATAAAACTTAGGACCTTAACCAAAAAAAATCAAAATTAATTTAAATTAAATAGGTGTACTCAAAACATTCCAAAATCATTTTTCCCAACTCCCTATATAGTGAAATATATGAGCATCTAAAGAGGGGCTCAAACTGGGTGTCTTAGGCCTAAAAAGTTCAAATTCCTCCAAAGGAAAAAATTGACCTTCACATTGATTCTATCTAATAAAAATAATATTAATTTCACATGAAACATCTCATCATACCATCCTATGATTTCATTTTTCATTATAGTGTTTGAAAATGCCTTTTGGTGTTATAGGCTTGTTTGCTTGATTTAGCCCTCAAGGGCATGGTTTGCATGGAGTTTTGAGTTTTAACACTCTTTAAAGTTATTTTAAAGATTTAAAATAATCATAATTTATTTTTAAACACTTAAAACATGTCGAAACCCCATGTTATACCTTAAATTTCTCAAAAACATATCCCTACACCAATGGTGACTGTCATGAGTCATGAGGGGGACTGTGTCAAAATAGTGGTCATTTATACTCATAAAATTGAACTAAAAATATTATTACTAGGTATATTAATTCATTAGTACTAATATTACCAAGTTTCATGAGTGGAAGATGCATAATTTGGCTTATAGATGGATTTTATTAAACTTTCCTTTAGCTGCCTACTTGTTTCCTTCATGCCTAAACTTACCCTCAAGGAATTTTTTTATTAAAAAATTTAATTTTGTCATCTCAATATATCATATTGTGTTAACAACCTATTATTTCACTATTTTAAGACTTTTCCAATACACAAATTCCTCATTAACACTCAAACCTGACAAAGCTTCATTTAGTTTCCAATAGTTGCCTTCTTGACTGGGGTTTGAATATGATAGAAAAATAGGAAATCTCACCATATTTATGAAAAAATAAAAGAATTTTAATATTTAATGGTTCATTTATACCATTTTCACCAAATTTCATGTTTTGAATTGACCTGTAGATGCTCCAAAATGACCAATTCCTCCAAGATAGGCTCCAATGTTGACTATGATTAGACATGACGTTAATTATGCTACAACAGTGAATGGTTCCCATTATCTAATGAAATAAAAAAATATTTTATATAGGTATATTATTTAATTATGAGTATCTCCACAAAATTTCAAGGCTAGATCAAGCAAATTTTGGCTTGTAGACCTTTTTTACTAAAACTTAGGTTGAGTTGCCTGCTTCGTCTAGTTTCAAGACTAAGGTTTTATTCCTTTTTATATTATTTGAGATATAAAAATATGAATATGATGATGATATATTATTAATTTATTCCTTTAATTGACATCACCTTCCATTTTCCAATCTACAACCTCATGTAACTCATATATGACCCTAACTCCTTCAAGAACCTCATAAATGACTATGTATAATTAGTAATATAGGAGATTTGATGATATGTGGATATGTTTGGTGATAAATATATCCTTATTAGTGATTATATACTATTCACATCACTTTAAATCACTCTATCATGATCCTTCTAGTCATTTGACTCTTCAAACAAGCTTTTTAGGCCTTGAACACTATCATTTGCATATAATTGGCTATGTATCTTCATTTCATGTTCTTACAAGTGATTTATTTATCTTAAAATGTTTTTAATATTTTGATATGTCACTTTATTATGTATTAATATTCCCATACATTCACTCCTTCATAGAAACATCTTGAGTTTTCATTTTACCAACATGTGACTATGATAGAGGAATGTGTCTTTGATATGGATATAGGTATGCATTTATGTTGAAACTAACTATAGTTTGTCCTTGAGAGTCATCTATATCATTATTTGAACCCATTCGTATCCATCTCTCACTATGGATATTCCAATACATGATGAAACTCCTCAAGGTGAACCACTATTCCTTCATTAATGTGCACATTAACTTGAATCATAAATTATATTATTCAAGTTGTAGCTATTGTTATATGGTGAAACTATCTATAGCATGTCCTTTAGCATTACCTTCTTCCTCATAATGAGCCTATATCATAATTATTACTTTTATTACTTTAATTTTAACATCATTTAAACATGGATCTCCTTTATAGCAATGTATCATTAACTTGTATGGACTAGTTTGAAGGAAAACTTGTAAGTGAAGGTTGTAGGTGATGATTTATTAAAGTTTGAATGAGTCTAGTGTTTTGAGGTTATATCTTGATGTATATATTTAAAAATAATTTATGATATTCATTAAGTATTACAAAACCCTATAAAACCAAGGATAATGTCAAGACCTCACAGCCTCAATGCTTTATTATACCCTAATTGATGAGTCCTTGTATGGAATATGGAAATTATTTAGGCTTTAAAGAGTTTGGGAATAGGTGATAAGATGTGTGAAGGTGTCCTTCACTTGTAAATGAGATATATATATTCAAAATATCATCCTCCTGAATGTATCCATCATGAAGTCTCCCTTCCATTATTCACCTTGTTGACTATAACTTATATTTAAGCTAGTTGTAGTTCTCCAATGGATGGAAAACCAATTCCTTCATTAGTTTTACATAAGGTCATTACATCTAAGGTTTGGTCACAAAATCCATCAACTCTACTCTCTACTACACATATTAATCCCTATATCCACATCACTAGTATTTTAGCCTTTTTTCTTGTACTTTCTCTTTGTTTTATCACTCTATATACCTTCTTTGCAAATTGAGACCTTATTTAATCACCCATTATCTCCTTAAAATTCTAAAAAAAATTGTCATCCCAACTCTCTATTCAGGTGCACTATCATTAGTAATTGTCTCACTAATAAGGCCTCCATTTTGATAAATATCCTTATTTTCACTTGAAAATCAAGATTTAGTGTTTCACCATTGCCAAACGACACTTACTACCCATCTTCTCATGATCTTTTCTTACATATCATAGGTTGACATTCAAGGATTCAGAATGTATAGACTATCACCTTAGGTTAGGTCCAATGTAAGTAAATTCTACCATAATAGGCACTTGTGAGTGTCTTAAAACCTCCAATGAAATAATATAAACCTCTCAAGTTTGTCTAGTCAATCCACTTTCTTAGATAAGTACTTTGAAAACTTGGCTTACACCAAGCACTAAAATGCTATGTAGATGCAACTCTGAGTTTAGTAAGACTATAAGTGTAGATATTAGTGAGAGTATTGTGTTTATTTTCTCATGTAATTATATTAAGGAATTAGGACCATTTATTTTTTTAAATAATCTCACTATCATATTACACTCTTGGTAATTTGCGTTTCACTTTACATTAGTAGTCTCAAAGACTATGATGTGATTGTGTGTTGTCTTTTTATAACTCAATAGTGTTTTAGGTTTCTATGTATGACTTGAAACATGAAACTCACCATTGTATCACCTTGTAATCCTTATATACCATTACATATTGAATGAAGTGAATCACGTGTTGAGAAACATGATTTAACTTCATCAAACTAGTCATTCTTTAAGGCTCTCTGAGTATGGCTGTAGGTATCACTATTGGAGACCCATATTGGTGTTAATTTATTCTCAATTACCATATTTCATATATTTACTTAAAAATTATTAAATTATATCCATCATACCCTAATGTAAATTGGGTTCTTAAGTAGCATTCTCTCATCTAAACATCCAACTTCCTTAGGACCCATACTAATAGGCTTGACTATAGGTACCTTGAGGTAGCTTTTACAAATGGGAAACAAATTAATTTATTGGTATTAAATATATCCTTTGGTAAATACCATGGTTACATACCTTTGGTTAATTATACCTCCCTAACAAATAATCTTTAATCCATTTAACACTTGATACCACTATCCAAGCTAAAATATGGATGTAAGTATTCATTAGGCTGAGTTTTCCTGATTATAAGCATGCATTTGGTGACATTATTCATTATATTTACTCATTCAAAACTATTTATATCCAATTAACCCTTTAATTTATCATATTAATCTATCATAGACCATTGTTATTGAAAACATTTACACTTGGAGATAGGATTGACCTTTAGTGGTTGTAGGTAGTCATTTATGAAGTGTATGACTATCAATAAATGCTTTTAAAGTCTACACATCCTCCTTAGTTGATCATGAAACCTCTCAAACTCCCTTGTATCTTTATTGAATTTTTTAAAATTATATGAAGGTGAGATTGAAAGTGGTGATGTGAATGGAGGATGGGAAATATGAATGGAGGGTAGAAAGGAGATTTATTATAGTGTGAATGGTAGTGACAAGGCATTGAGTATGAATGAAACAAAATGGAGGTGAAAAAGGACATGAGGAACATGTCAAAACCAACTTTAAGATCCCCATGAAAGAATTAGTAAATCCAAGAACACATATATAAATTTTGAGTCCATTAGAGGTGGATAAGAAGGTGAATTTAAAACCTAGGAATATTCTAGGAACCTTAAAATATCCTAAACAACCTTAATATTTACTAATAAGGGTTTGGAAAGTTATTTCTTAATCAAGGAAAGATTTTCATGATGGATTTATATATCTTCATTGGAAATTTGAAAAGTATTATTATCTCATCACTTTTTTTTGATGAATTCCACTCCAATGAACCTCTTAAAACTACTCCTTACCTCTTTTCACTCTAAGATAGGACTAAGACTGTTGTAAATGGTGTTTTGTCATATAAGACTAGTCCTCATTTGAATTATCAATTATTTGATGAAATAATAAGGATTGGTGATAAAATATAAATTATGTAATATTATTTTTAATAAATATGTGGAGTGTCTATTATCCTTATAACCCATGTTTTGCTCCAAAATTGATCAAAGGGACTCGTCAAAAGGATAACATAAGAAACTAGTTTTATGTTATAAGTACGTTCCTAGAAGGAATTAGATAATGAAAAAAAATTAATTTGCCTTATTTTACCCTTAAATATCTCCCCTAAAACCATTACTCCCCATTGAATTTTGAAGCAAAGAAACATAAGAAAACCTGGACCCTATCTAGATGAATAAGCCATCTAGAAACCCATGCATTATTATCGATTGTTCATAAATATGGGGAAATAAACCAAAAAAAAAATTAAATAAAATGGAATTATATTAGGTTTTTTATACTTTTTAAAAATATTATGACCCAACTCCTTCTCTCCTGATTGTACTGAGTGAAAACCTGAGGCTCTCCTAGAGCTGTCCAAGACTGCCCAAAATGGTTTTTCCTTAACATGAAGAAAAAAAATCATATATATGTAATAAAACACTTTTTAAATATTTTTATTATTTAAATTACATTTATTTACTTTTTTAAAACTTCTATAATGCTTCAACATCCATTAATGGTAGAAAACCTATTTCATGCCTAGTTTGTAGCTAATAGGTTTTCATTACCTCTATTGGCTCTTGTTCTTGAATATGATTTCAAAGGAATAGGAGAGGATATTATGGACACCACGAATTATTTAATATGATATTTTACTTTTTTTATTAATCAAAATCTTTAAAAACCTATTTAGACAAAGCTCTAAAAGGCTCCAAAATGCATCTTTTTCTCCCAACCTCCTCTCCTCCAATCCAAATTAATTTAAATGGAATTTAAGATGTAAAAATATTTAAAATAAACCATAAGGATGTGAAAGTCAAAATCAATTTGAATTCTTAAAAAAGTTACTTTTTCACCTAGAATTTCTATTTTGAAGACCTTTAAGTCATCTAATGCACTTTTGAGGGTCTTTTGGGCAAATTCTCTTCTCTAAACATAATTTGAGACCCATTAGAATATTTTAGACTTTTTTAAAACCTCATTTCTACCCATAAATTTTAAAACACCTTGGAAAGGTACTAGATCCTTCACTTACAGTTTAAGACCCTGTTTATAGGAATTTTCCTCAAAATCTCCAAAATCACCTTAAGATTTGTTTAAAGTGTTTCAAAATATTGAAATGGTCATGAGGTAGGGTCATGAGGTTTTTTTTATCTTTCCACCATTGGATCATCCACTGTATAAGGAATCTGCATAGCTCCTCTCACCACACCAAGACCCTCTAGGATACTGCACTACATCATCATGTTGGTACCATAAAGGGAATAGTCATGGAGTTAAAAGGTTATTTAATGGTCTAAGAGTGTGTCCTAATCCATATAGGAAAAAATTTTGTATGTAGGAAACTTTTGGCCATTAAGTCCTAAATGATTTGTTGAGCATTGGCTACACATTAATTACTCTAAATATGGAAATTAAATAACATGAAGTTTTCCCTCTTAGGTGTACTTGTAAAATTGTGATCCTTTAATTAATGAAACCTATTATCCTAGCTTAAGGTTCTTCAAACATGGCCAAGGCCTACTCCTTGTGACTAATTATTTAATTTGAAATAAGAGGGTAGTCCCTTTTAATATTTATGTGTTATAATAATCTTAATTGAAAATAATATTATATGATTTATAGATATTAAATATCCTTAGACATATTGTGTATTTATATGAGACTCTTTTAGTATTTTCTTAAGCCACAAACATATGAAACATTCAAGATAACCCATGAAGATAATTTTAATTATAAAAATGATTATTATTTGTCATATGGATGATTATAATAGAGTTACACTCCAACATAGTTTTAAAAGTGATCAAGTATGATGGCCTCATCTTAAATATAGAAATATTGATTTGATAATATCAAGAAAGTCTAAGTATGTTAATGCATAAGTTATATACAAACTATGGATTTCATGTAGGTGATTGATAGAAAATAGGGAAGTTAAAACCCATGGAAATTATGTAGATGTAAAATAAGGGTGTGTAAGATCCATATGTTTACACATAATTCATGTAAGTAAAGACTAAAATTTATAAGGGTCTAATACAATTTTTTAGTTTATACAATAGGCATGGCCTCAATGTTGGAAGGTAGCCTCTAGATTTAAGGAATGCCCTAAATTTTAAAGACCATGTATCATATATGAATTTTAATCCCTACATCCCACTCATGTTTTCTACAAAAAAACATATGTGTATATAATGGATATGTAATATACCATGTATATATTAAATACCATAAAATCAATCATTTAAGTAGCAAATCATATCATGCAATTTTTCTTAATATTCTAATTTTTTGTATATTTTTAAATATTTTATTTATTTATTTTTAATTTTTGAAAGTTAAATATGCTCATTATAACTAATTATTTCATTAGTGGAATAGTTATATGTGTCATCTAACCAGCCATGCATATAAAATATGGCATATTCACTCTTCACTACATGTTTAGTTGTTCATGTTTGAGATAATGTTTGTAGTGATACATGATCCATACCAATATTTTTGTATATTTATTATATACATCATAATTATTAACATCCACTAATTCACCCTCATCATTCCAACCATATTTTATGTAACAACCTCACTAGGTTTTATCATAATAGAGTAATTTTTGTAATTAATTACACATTAATCTTATAGATTTTACCATGAGAAATATAATTAAGTGATATTTAAATAACTAAATTATTTTAGATAACTAAAAGGTTTATATCTAATCCACTTATCTAATGATCACCATGAAAATATCTAAAAAATCATGCACGATGTTGAAATAACAATAAATACTTCATCTAATTCATTAATATAATAATACAATTTCAGCCACAATTGATTACACATTACAACCACTATTGTATAAGTGCAATAGATAAATATTAAAATTTCATACATAAATAATGTCTTAAATAATGATAAAAAATGATAAAAAATCTCAATGGAACATGAATCTCCATGACTCAAGAGTCTCCACAACTCAAATATCAATCTATAATCTCAAGTGTAGTCTTTAGTATAGTTCTCCTACAGGGAGGGAGAGCATCATCTGAGTGGTTTTCCAAAATAAACATATAACATAGATCCCCCATACTATTTCCCAACAAGGAAATGGACCCCCTTCATGGATGGGTAGATAATGATGGTGTAGTTATCCATAATGACAAATTAAAACCCATGTGTTGAATATATCTAATACATGATGTGTACCATAAATAAATCCATTCTAACATGATATCACACAAACATGAAACCTATATCAACATATGAAATGATAATGTATAACTATAAATATTACATTGGTTAAAGTTTTCAAATAGTTATGATCACTGGGATTAGTCAATTTCATACACACTACTCAATCGAATTACACCTCATCTTGAATTGATGGCACTAATTAAGCCAGTGGAATCTATCCACTATATATTTAGTGGCATAAATACAAGATTTGGTTAAAATATATAATAATATAAGACCAATAGATTCAATCAAAATATTACTTATTAGAAGATATAAATATACTAAGCATGGAAATATCAAATACATACATTGAGTTCATAAAATGTAATGAAATGAATGTAAAATCATCTAGTTGATTACAGAATAATAAATATAATTATAAATAGTCCTCAATATAAATCTACCATCTAGGTAAGAATTATATCTAGACTATAAGTTACTCAATATCACCAAGTAACTTAACATATTATTTCATCCATAAAATATAACATTAAAACATAGGCTTATTTATTTACACATATTCCACATATATAAAAAAAATCTAGTCATAAAACAACTTAATAAGATCTACATTTAAACCATTAAATACCTTATTTTAATGTTTTATCCAAACATTAAATATATAACAAGGCACCCATTTTACCCTATCATCATAATAATGTTTACAACCAAATCACACACACACACACACACACACACACACACACACACACACACACACACACACAATCATTCTTAGATTTATAACATAGTCAACAATCATATAATTTTTACCATGTATATATATTATATTTTTAGAAATTTCACTTAATATTCTATACAGTCACAAATATGATAATGTATACATTATACTCTAAGTAGACATCCACTTTATATGTCTTAGAGTAGCACGTATACTCTAGTATACCTTTAACTACAATAAAATTGTCCTTATACCTTTAATATACTGGATAAATCCTAATTTATTTATATGACTAAAATGCACATAATTTATGTGTTTAACAATTCACACATAGCCAAATAGTGATATGTCAATTTCCTTTATATCACAATACAGAAATCACTCAATTTTTAATTACTTTCATATACAATGATAAAGATTATACACATAGTTGACTATATTTAGGTATTGATAATTTCTATGTTTAAGACTCAGTCATTGACTACCTATAAATGCCTTAAAAATTATTTTTTAAAATAATTAGACCTATTATGATCCATATGAGGGTTTCACTCAAATATTTAAAACCAACTTTGTGTATATACTTCATAGACATATTCAAGTAACCCCCAACCTTAATGTTTACCCATTTCATATATATAGGTTTAATAATAATATTACAACTCAAAAAAAAGCATTTACATAGTCCATACATAATAGGTTCCAAATGATAAACATTTAACTGGGCCAAATCATTTACCCAGTCTATTCACAATAGGTTCAAAAGATAAACTTTTAATTTAGCTAAACCATCATATGCTATAGGTTTAAAAATAAAGCATTAAATCTAAACAAAACTAATACACATAGATCCATTCAAAAGTCCCAAATGGTATATAAAGTCCAAACACACATATTCTAATGGAAAACCACTACCTTCAAATTTATTTTCACATATACCAGAAGTTAGATTAAATGAATACATTCATATTCCATTAAAAAAATCCTTAACTAGTATATATACAAACATATATATTGGTATTCAAGTGTGTATATATATGTCTATTTGTGTCTAATCATCCATATACTCAAATTATATACATATATATCTATGTATATATCCTCACAATCAAATTTTGTTATAAAAGAATCCATTACATTTCTACTCAAAATTCCTAGTTAAATATATACATAGTTTAAAACCTATATACCCACACATAATTTGTCTACATAGTGTATATATCCCCTAACTATATTATTATTAAAATAGAGCCCAACACCCTACCCAAATAATCCATACTATATATATATAGCATTTACAAGCTAAAGGGAATTAAATATAGAGTTTCATAGAGATATTAATCATGACTAAAACCTACAACCTTACCCATTCCATTAGGGTTATTAGGGTTGGATGTAGGGTTCTATGGATGTCTGAGCCATCCATAGGGCCTTATATTCAATTCTTTTTTAATTAATTTCAAAATAATTGAAAACTTTTAAAACCCATTTTGCATTCTTTTTCAAAATTCCTTTGAACTACATCACACAAAAATTCTAATACAGTACCAACCTATTAAGATGACCACAATACCAAGGAATCAAAATTTATATACACTCCTTAGCTTGAATACCCACTATAATTTTTTTTCCTACTACACCCACATAAGATATCCCCTCATAGGCCTCCTTCCCCTCTCCTTTATTCTCCTCCATGCCTTACTTGCCACCAAAATATCCTCTTTACTCTATAGAAAAAAAAGAATAAAACAATCCATGTTAAAAATAACTTAACATAACTTCCACTGAGCTACAGTCTACTACCATTCTCATGTAGCCAACTTTCAAAACCCATATCATAGTCTGATAAAAGTGATTGTTAACCTTAATCAATGATAGATTATAAATCCTAATCATCTAAAAAATTCCCAATAACCAATTAAATAAGCATTGAATAATTCTTCAGAATATGCATTATTTTTGACTTTATCAAAACTAACACAGACCTCCCATAGCGCATGTCATCGACTAAATGACAAGTCCACAATCCATATTATTCCATGCAATGTTGACAACTAATGAGTCTTGATACCATAATGACCATATGATAAGATATATATATATATATATATATATATATATATATATATATATATATATATATATATATATATATATATATATATATATAAATTTAAAAGACCATTGTTAAAATTACCAAATCATCCAAAATCAAGCACTATGCATTTGCCCTATAACTATAATTTAACTCTCTAGGTTAAAAAAATAGCCACATACTTTAGAAAAATTTTATACAAATACAATGATGTTTATGTAATTGATAAGTCATGATATTATCTATAACACTTACATAACATTATGTTTATTTCCTATGTACTACACTTAAGTCAAAACATAAATATCATTTTATCATGCCAAGTCATTTGTTAATGACTAAAAATACCTTATAACTCATTAATGTCTTTAATAGGTTTATATAACTATTAAAATTTATAATATTAAACTTATAAACGTAAATAGTCACAAACATACTCAGCTAAGTATAGACTATGTCTATTACTACAACAAGAAATGCTAACAAGCACTGTTAAAATAAACATTTATCCATGTATAATACAATATTAAATTAAATTAAACATGATAGGTACAAATTTATCCAATAAACTAATCAATAACATCAATAATAAATAGATTAGTCAAATTACATAATAATATAAAATGATCATAAACATAACATATCACAACAAAAAATAAAGCATTGAAAAACTATATAACTCAAACATTTTATCACAAAACATGATATTCTAATGTGGTGTGTGCATAGGTTTCTAGTTTTTATCTTTGTCATCCCCTAATGCCTCTATCTACACCATCTTATCTGATGATGCTCTCCCTCCATCATACTCTAAGGCATGGATTTGTCCAACATCCACCTCACAACAATGAAGGTAGTTATCCTGAAACATAATTATATCCATAAAATATTACTATATGACTAAAAAATATAAACATAATGTACAAAATATAAAAATATAACTATCTCATAGAAATCAATCATGTAAACTAAATAACATATAATTGTCCCATAATCAACATATGACATAAAGCTTAATCTAATAGTATTTAATCAACTAACAACCATCATAACCCAAACATCAAATGGGTTATTTATCTTAGAGATAAATATAGATGTGACATACATCCCCTTAAATCTGGTCATCATCCCAATGACATTTATTTAAACACAAGTTCTAGATTTACAATATTATTCAATAGAAAACAATATAATGTGCAAAAGTAAATCAATCAAATAAATGTGGAAACAACCTTTAAACTTTTCATAGTCCTCCCAAGTGGCACTATCTTTAGAATATTGGTCCCAATGGACCCTGTACTATGATACTTATCTGTTATGCAAATTGATTTTGAGAGTGTCAATTATTATAATTGGTTCTACCATGACAACCTCAAGATCCATAACCTACAAAGCATTCCAATCTAACATATGTGAAGAATCAATAACATACATTTTAAGATAATACACATGGAAGGCATTATTTAAAATATCTTTCTCTAGTGGTAATGTAATCTTATACATTACAATATTGACCACTTCCAAAACCTCAAAGGGTCCCACATATCTCAGTGAAATTTTTATTAACTTCTCAAATTTAATCTAGCTTTTTTGAGGCTTAACCTGTAGAAAAACTTTATTAAAAATAAAAAATAGCCTTGTTATTCTCTTAAGATCAACTTATTTTTTCTATCATTGGCCTTAACCAACCTTTGCCTAATTCTTTTGACTTGATTTTCAATTTATAAAATCATCTCAGGTCCAAAGACTACCCTGTCTTCTAACATGTCCCAACTAATCAGTGTTCTACACCTCCTTCCATATAATGCCTCAAAAGGATCCATCTTCAATTCTAATTAGTATGATTTTTATAAGAAAACTCAACCAATATAAGTTACTCCTCCTACTTATATTATTTATCCATACAATACATATGAAGGAGATCTTATAAAATTTGATTAGCTTGCTCTATCTATCTATCAATTTATGGGTGATAAGCAGTACTAAAATTCAAATGCATACCCAATTCTAAATTTAGAGTCAACTAAAATCTAAACTTAATCCACAAACCTTGATATGAAATGATATTCTCTATAAAACTATGAAAACAACACACCTCCTTCATGAATCTCTTTACAAACATAGGTGCATCATATGACAAGTTTTTTGGTATGAAGTGGGATACCTTGGTTATTTTCTCAACTACAACCAAGATCATATCATGCCAATTCCATGATAATGGAAACCCTTGGATGAAGTCCATTCTAATCACCTATCACTTGTATTTTGATATATCATGTGGATATAATAATCAAGTCATATTCACATGTTTGGCTTTCACATGATGACATTACAAACAATGAGAAAATAAATCCTTACATATTTCTTGATTCCTTTCCAAAAATAAAGTGGCCTTGGCTCAGCCATGAGCTTGGTTACTCTTGGACATCCTTAATATGAGGCACTTTGAAATTGTTTTACCATCATGATTCTTAGATTCTCTCTATCATGTACATATGTCCTACCATTTTACTACAAAATACCATCACTCTCTAACTTGAATTCTTTATACCTAGGATTTTGATCATTATCAACCAATGATTTCTTTATCTAATTATATAGTTCACCCCTGGTGATAATTTCATTACCTGATCATGGAAAGTACTCCTAATAGTATCCATGAATACTATGTACCCCATAATACTTAGACCATCATCTAATCTTTTCTCCTTGCCTTTTATATAATTAATATCTTGATCATAATCATATAAGAACTCTAACCATTATTTTTTATGAGTATTCAGGTTTAGTTGGGTGAAGATGTACTTGAGTCCCAAGTTATCAATCTTTAGCACAAATAGTTTCTCCAATAGAAAATGCCTCTAAAATTATAAGGCATGAATAATTTACACAAGTTAAAAATCATGAGGGCATAATTCACCTCATATGGATTCAATTTTCTAGACTCATAAGCTATAACTAATACATCCTAAATAATAACTCCTCTAAGTCCATCCCTATATTATTCAATGATCACTAATAATCGACCATTAAGAATGACAAATCTTAACATTGGTGTTGATGTAATCCTCCTTTTTAGATCTGGAAAGTCTATCTCACACTTGTCTAACTAAACAAAACTTTGATTCTTCCTCTAAAGAGAGGTAATTGGATTAGTTATCTTAGAGAAATTTATAATTAATTTTATGTAATAGCTTACTAATCCTAGGAAACTTTTTTACCTCATGCACATTCTTTGGTACTAGCCACTCATTTATGGCTTGAATCTTCAATGAATTCATAGAGATACCATCCATAGAGATAATATGTCCTAAACACTACACTTTCTTTTGAAAAAAATCACAATTGGAGAACTTGACATACAACTTATGATTTCATAAATAATACAAAAGTAGTTCTATATGCTTAGATTCTCTTCCAAATTCTTATAATAAATAAGGATCTCATCTAGAAAAACCAAACCAAAATAATATAGATAATCTCTGGACACATTGTTCATAATATTCATCAATGTTAATGGATCATTTGTTAACCCAAATAGTAACACTATGAACTCATAGTTCCCATATCAAGTTTTTAATTCTATTTTTCAAATATACTCATCATGAATTCTCAACTCATGATACCCTACTCTAAGATCAATCTTGAAAAATATTGTTACCCCTCACATTTTATCAAATAGATCATTAATGCATGGTAACACATATTTATTCTTGATCATCACTTTATTAACATCATGTAATATATACATAGGGAAATTGTACCATCCTTTTTCTTGATGAAGATAACTGGTACACCCCATTGTGACACACTTGGTCCAATTGACCCTTTCACAAAAACTCTTGAAGTTGTGCCTTTAACTAAAGCAATTCAATAGTTATCATTTTATAAGCTGACTTAGACTATAGTTTCAATATAGGTACGATATCAATCAAGATATTAAACTCATACTTGGGTAGAAATATTGGTAATTCCTATTGAAACACATCCTAAAAGTTACTTAGAAAAGGCTAATCATCAATGGATGGTTTCTTTGATTCCTCCATCTCATTTATCTTAAAGATAAATTCCTAGCATCCCTTACATTGAGGTTTATTGAGTTGAATTACAAAAATCTACCTTAGCTTTGAGTCCCTTTTCTCACCCTAAAGCTTTGTCTGATTTCTAAAATCATCTTGACATTCAAAATTTTTTAGATAAGACTCAACCTTAGCTTTATGCTTTGAAAGATAATTGACTCCTAGGATCACATAATATGACTCAATGGTGAAACATAAATATCCACTGTTGTAGTGAATTTAGGCAACCTAATCTCCATTTCAACTAAACACTTATCAAACATGACTTTAGACTCATTCCCATATTATATCGACCATGCATTTTCCATAACTCTAAATTTTATAGATAATTTACTAAGCATTCTAGGATAAATTAAACATTTTTTATCTCATGTCAATAAAAATATAAACTAGATGATCAAACAAAATACCTAATAGTTCTATGGGAAAAAATTGATACTAAGCCTCATGATTTTCAATAGCTACATGAATTTGTTATTAAAATGTATCTTTCTGAGGAGTAGAACCTTTGTTCTTCAAGTTGTCTATAGGACACTCATGAGCATATTGGCCACCTCTAAAAATGAATCAATATCCTAATAGTCCTTTCTTATCAAACTATTGGTTTCCCTTAAAACCATCCTTGAAACCATCACCAAGTTTCATGTTCCCTTAACCACTATTAAACTTGGTGTTTTGATTCTTGAACTGACACTTGGAGTCTCCACTTCTCTCATTGTATTTCT
>JARHVA010005252.1:942500-1207500 GCA_037957365.1 Torreya grandis | reverse complement strand
TTTTAATACCCACTATTATTATTATTCATACTAAACCCATTCAATTTTACCCCTCATTGGCCTCCTTCCACTCTCCTTTATTCTTCTCCATACCTTACTTTCCACCAAAATCTCCTCTTTACTGAGTAGATAAAAAGACTAGAATAATGCATGTTAATCATAACTCATCAGAACTTCCACTAAGGTATAGTCCAACACCATTCTCATGCATCCAACCTTAAAAAATAATATCAAATTTTGATAAAAATTATTTTAAACCCAATTAAATGAGATATTAGAAACCTTAATCATCTCAAAACTTCCCAATAACCAATTAAATAATCCTTTATAATATGTATACTTTTTTACTTGATCAAAACTAGAATCGACTTCTCATAGCCCATGAAATTGACTAAATGACAAGTACATAATCAATATTATTCCATGCAATGTCAACAAATGACAAGTCCTGATAGCATAATGGCCACATGATAAGGTATTATATATATAAATTTAAAAGACTATTGTCAAAGTTATCAAGTCATCCAAAATCAAACACTATGCATTCAACATCTAACTATAAGTTAACTCTCCAGGTTAAAAAAATAACCATAGACTTTATAAAATTATTATAAAAACACAATGATTTTTATGTAATTGATAAATAATGGTATTATACCTAACACTTGTATAACATTATGCTTATTTCCTAAGCACTACACTTAAGTCAAAACATAAATCTTGTTTTATCATTACAAGTCATTTGATAATATATAACAAAGAACTTATAACTCATTAATGTATTTTAAAGGTTTATATGACTATTTAAATTTATAATAGTATCATTATAAACATAAATAATCACTTACAAATTGACTTAGCTAAGTAATATGATATGTCCATTACTGAAACAAAAAATACAAACAACCACTGTTAAAACAAACATTTAGCCATGTACAATACAATGATAAATCATGTTAAAAATGATAGGTATGGATTTATACAATAAAATAACCAATAAAATGAGCAATAAATATATTATTGAATTCATGAAATCACATAAAATGATCATAAAACATAAAAGATCACAACATACATGCATAATAGAAAACAAAGCATACCACAACTATCTCACTCAAACAATTTATCATAAAACATGATATTATACTATGGTGTGTGTTTGGTTTTCTAATTTTTCTCTATCATCCTCCAACACCTCCATCTACATGATCCTATTTCATGATGCTCATCCTTTATCATACTCTGAGGGATGGATCTGTCTTGCGTCCACCTCTCAACAATGAAGTTAGTTAGCTTGAAACATAATTATATCCATAAAATACTATTTTATAACTAAAAAACATGATCATATTTTATATTATATAAAATTAAAACTACCTCATAATAATCAATCATGTAAATTAAGTGACATATAATTGTCTCATAATCAACATATGACCTAATTCTTAATAATACAATATTTAATCATTAACAACCATAATAACCCATAGATCAAATAGGTTATCCATCTTAGAGAGAAATTGGAATGTGAAATTTTGTATCTATAATAGGATATGTAAAACTAACCACACTATATTTTAGAATTGATTTATTATCACTTCTTTACTCTCCAAAATATTCATCCATATCAGAATCAAGCACATTAATTATAGTCATAGATGAATTACGCATTATTCCTTAAGAATTATTTAAATAAATGTTTTCCTATTACTTATTTTGATTTGAATATTTTCCATCTCTTTAAATTAAAATATTATTATCTCAAATATCAAATTTAATATAATCATGATTCTCATCAATTGTTGCATCCATTGACCTTATCCTTGATTTTCCTAGTACAACATTGTATTGATCCAAATTGTGGATAGTAAAGAATGTATTAGAACATAATTTGAGACCATGTAATAGGGCCAATAAAAGGATATTATTAATAATTATTATGAATTAAAATTATTCACATTTACAATTCCATACCCTAGAAAATTGAAAAGTGTCATGCTACATACATTTATTTAAAATGTGGCATCATTTATGTCATTGGTGGATTACTTACAATCTATGTGAAGGATAACAATCAAAGTTTCTATCAAGAATTATGTTTATATATTTAAAATAATGTTGAAATCATGAAATAATGAATGTAAAAAGAATGAGATTAACTCAATACCAAGTCACTAGAGAATGCAAGAGACAAGATTTGTCAAGAGAGGAAATAAGGAAATCGAATAAAACCCCATGAATATTAAAAGGATTGTAAATTAAAAATTATCCAAGAATAATATTTTAATAGAAGATAAGATAAGGATAAATAATAATATACTCAAGACATAAACAAGCATCTCAATATATAATAGAGTAAGTGTGTTGAATGAAAGAGGAGTTACTTATATAACCTTATTATGTATGCTAAATGTCCTTAATGCCCATAAGGTGAGGTGTATGTGTGTGATAATTATGTATGAAATTACAAGTGAATGTAACTCAAATATTCATTAAGAAAATGAAAAGAGGTGTGAAAACTTATAAATCTGAGATAAGTTAATTTATTATAGTAAAAAATACACAACTAAATAAAACTAGGATTAGCCTAAATTAACCTAAATTACTTAGGATAAACTGTACCTGTTGACCAAATTTGACCTTATAGGTCAAATTATGACCCATATAAGTAAAAAATTAATATTTATATGTTTATAAGAGTCTAATATTTTGTCATAGGGTGTGTTATATTCTATTTGACATAATTTAATGCCACTTTAGACCTGATCATGGTATAATTAGTTTATGTATCATTTTGAGTCACTTAGTTTCCATTTATTAAAAAGTGGCATGGTTTTAAATGTGTCCAAGTGTCTTATTTTTCCTTCAAACATTCAATAGGTTAGACTCCCTATCAGGAATGTCAGTCCCATCTAAAAATTTTAAGTTACGTAACTAAAGATCAATAAATTAATTGAAAAAGAAGAGATTAGCAGTTATACAACTCATAAGAGAGTATGACACGTGGGAAAAGGTTGTGAGATGACTATTAATATTCCTCATACTAATATAAGTGATTACATGATTTGGAAGTGATAAAAAAGGTCCAAAACTATGTTACTCCTTATTTTCCCTTTTAGACACACATAATCAATAAGTAGGTTTGTGCTTAATATGAATAGTTGGACAATTTTCAAACCAAACGCCTTTATGTGGTGAAATTAAACATAGAGAGATTAATTTTTATAAAAATATTTCAAGGAAAGGTCAATTTTTCTTTATGAATCATATCTAACAAGTTAACTATGTTTTTTTCTCACTATTTCCTACACCCTATAGGTTTTGCTCTAATTTGGATATGTCTATAAAATCTAATTGATGATTTTAATTATAAATGATATTGGATATCTCCTCAACTTATACCTATTCCTATTTTAATGTTTCAAGGTGTTTGGATAAGCCAAGTATCTCAAGGTTGTAAGAGAAGACACCATTATGTGTTGTAGGTAGATTTCCATCATTTTTATAATATTCATGCTTTATTAATGACTTTAGTGGGTTTTTATAGGATAATTACCATGTTTAAAATTCCATATTTACCCCATCACCTTTAAATTTCATTCTCCAAATCAATATTCCATAGAGTTATAGTCACAAGTGAGATGCAATCAGTTTGTTCCATGATTGTCATGCATAGTCAACTAAGTGGATTATGTTAGGATCTTTAGCATGTATATGGATTTGAGTTATAAAATTTTGATATATCTCATTGATACATAGATAATTAACTGAGCTTCCCTAAATTTCACAAGGAAGAAATAACTATTGCACATAGTCACCATAGATATGCACCTACATGTGCCTATATAAGGGTTCAATGTTGAAAATGAGGTGTGAAATCTTATATTAAGATTTGAAATATAATGATGTTTCATTTAAACATCATGAGAGGATATAAATTGAATACAAAGATAGATTCCATGAGTACATGGACCATTTCATGATTATTATCTATATGTAACTTGAAGTGCACCTACAAGTATCTCAAGATGAGATCATGTTAGAATGTGAGCCTTGATAGTTGTTTAAAATAATTTTTAATACTAAGAGTGAATTTTAAAGACTTTTCTAGGGCCTAGGATTGATTACCAACATGTATATCTTGCTCACTACCTAGAATTTTACATGTAATGCATGTATTAGAAAATCTCCACGTACATGTGGTACCATAGAGATATCAAGTATCACATAGGAGATTAGAATAGGTTGAAACATTCCTTGGAGTCCTAGTGTGTTTTTTAAATCATTTAAGACCTATGTGGAATGATAGGTTGGAAAATGGGAGTGAAGAATAGATCAATGGTGAAAAGACTATATTTAAGGACCTTTTCCCTAAAAGATGAAAACAAATGTTTGAGCCATTTTGTTAAGATCATATAACAAGGTTGAAAATTGTTTTTATTAATCCTAATGACTTTAACTTGTATCCTCCACATAAGACAAGAGATATAAAAAATATGTAGGGTAGATGATTAGTAGAAAGTGATTATTAAAAGATCCAAATTTGCACTTTTAAGCACTAATTTTAGGTAGTGACATCTATAGGTTTGAACCCCAAAGAGACTTATTCACCCAAGGTTGAAAAAATAGATGATATTTAAATGATGTAAATGTTATAAATAGTTAAAATGATCATTTGTGACATAAAGGATCATCAAAAGAGGTTTATATGTAATGTTTAGACCCTATCTACACCTACAGGGTCCTAATGACTCCAACACAATCAAATGTAGGTGACTGTATGCAGATTTTAAAATAAAACATGGTGTCTAGGTGATGGTATAGCCTAGGCAAGGTGATCATTAGTATAAATAATTACCAAATGATCTTGGATGTCTAAAGAGGGCTGATTTAATGTTTCCAAAGTGTAATCCATGTCGGGACTACCTACAGGTACCCCTCTAAGAAAAAAAAGCATAGTAAAAAAAATTACCATGGTCACCCCACAATACACCAATAGTATGGAAATAGGGGAATACATGACTCCAATCAAATAATACATATTCCACACCTTAAACCCTATACATAGTACCCTTTTACATAGTCTATCTTGAGTTTTAAAGGAATTAGATGGACAATTGATATGACCAAAGGATGAATTTTTTTGTAGAGGGTCCTCACCACTTGGAGAAGATCCTAAAATAATTGGTTGGTTTAAGAAAATAAGGAAAATTCCCTCTTTTTTGTCTCAAACATAGGGCACTCACTTTGTGCATAAATCCTATAGTCTTGGAGAATGGAGACAAAAGGGTGGACCAAGATCTAAGTGAACCTTGAAATAAGGTGTGAAGAATTGAATCACACATAGGAAAACATGAGAGACCTTACACATAAGTATGGAACTAAATAAGTTTGTATAAAACATAAGGTTTATAGTTAGGCCTATTAGGTAGGGTTTTGGCCTAAAGTCGAAATGAGAAGTCACTTTCACTTCCAAATATAGGAGATCATTATAATACATTTGAAAATGTATATGGGGGCATTGAATATGTTTCCAAACTCTTGGTATGAATATAAGTCACAAGGAAAGATAATTTTGGCTCAGAGCTACATTAGGCCTATGCATAATGATATACCAAGCTCGATAGGCTAGATTGAAATGCTCATAGATTCTTGGAGGTTGTGCATGAAGATCCAAGAAGTTTGGGGAGGTTGGTAGGGGTACTGAACATTATTATTGTGGAATTTTTTTGTATATATAATATCCTATCTTTATGAATGAAGTTAAATAGCTAAAAGAACCTAAAACCCTATCAAACCCTAGATTAGGACGTGACTAGGAAAAAAAAGATGCAGAGTTATCAAAATGGGATGGAATGACCATGAAAGTAGATGGATGTTTAAAAATACTCTTAAGGTCTCCTCCTCATTAAATTTTATGCTACCCTACCTGTATGAACAAAGTACATAAATTCTTTCTTTGACTATTTTATGCATTATGCAGGTTATAAGGTCTTTCAATAAGAACACTCAAATTTAGGAGTGATATAAAGAATTATTATAAATATCTCTAACCATTTCATGCTTCATAAAATATATTTAGTGTTCCTACAAGTAGCTTCATCTCAGCCAGTTAAAACTAGCGAAGGGAGCAAGATGGTGAGAAGTGTGAAAACTTTAAGAGCCTATTTGAGGTGTACTTAAGTAATATAAGGCCATGGAGGGTATTTAAAAGTTTAATCCACTAAATTTCATGGATTTTCATGAAAAAATTAATCAATTTTTGAGGTCAAGTGTTAAGGGTGTCTAAAAAGGGAGTTTTTTTTACTACAAGTAGTGATGACTCACTTTCAGAGGAATCTAGATGATTAGGAATGTATCAAATGCATGGAAAATAATTTCCATAACCCCTCCCTCACATTTCAATCATTATATATGTCCCTAGTCAATTTTTTGATGTTCCAATAAGGGGGAATGATGAAGATAGTTTTCTTGTGCAAAATGGCATGTCCCCTTTTTCAGGGGACATCGACAAACTTGATGATTAGCCTATTATGCGACCTTCGTAGGCTGATAGGATGGATAGAGGGTCGGGATGGAGCTTGGCTTGGCTTTGAATATCAGAATTTGTTTTATCTAGCATTCATTCAGGCTTTCTTAGGCACGTTTATCTAAGCTCCTATTATATAGGGAATGTTAGCATTCATCGGGGCATCCTCGTTATGGCATGATCATGTGCAAAATCACTCCCTAGTTCACTAGCTTTAGATGGTTTGGGGATCTGACATGTATTGAGGGAGATATTAATATTTGATTGATTTAATCAAATATTAATTATTTGGGCTAATTTTAATTTAGAAACCCTAATTCTAATTTAATAAACCCTAATTAGGGCAAGCACATCTTTTTAAGGGTATAAGGGTTTCTCATGGAGGCCATTATTGATGATATGATTATTGATTTTTATTGCTAAGAATTCTTCTATGAAGACTGAGCCAAGGGTTCCAAGATTCCATTTGCATTGGAGAATGTCCACTCTTCAGTGTGTGTGATTTAGAGGTTGTGAGATACCAAGCGATCTATTTTCAATTTGAGAGATAGCTTCATCTAGAAGTTATCATAGGGGTTTACAAGTTTGAGAGATAACTTCACATAGAAGTTATCACAGTATTTCAAATGATTTGAGAGATAACTTCACACATAAGTTATCACAGTGTTTCAGGTATTTATATCATTAGTTTTTTCTTTCAGTAATTGTCCAAATTAAGCTTTGATGTATTAGGGCCATATTCCTTGAGATTTGGTATCTAGCATAGAGGCCACAACATATTATCTTGCTTCTGTATGGAATCTGTATCAATCTGTGCAAGTCCGTACAGTTTTGCATTAGGTCGTACAGAGCCGCAGGCAACTCATAGACCAACATTGGCATCCCAGTAACTGACATCAGCCGATTGAAGACCGACATCAGCAGAGAAGCCAATCGATAGTGATCGAAGTCAGTAGTATATTGACCAATGATGGTGACTGTGTGTCGACACAGAAACCAAAGCCATCTAGATTTAGGGTTTGTTTCCAGATTTGCAAAAGATCAGGGTGTTAAGATAGTATTTGTAATATTCTTTGATATGCATGACAGATGATATATTATTGTAATCATTTTGAAGAATAATAAGAGCACTGATTAGCCAATTTATAGAATATATTATTGTGATTTATTTATACATCTAAATT
Source organism: Torreya grandis (assembly GCA_037957365.1). Classification (NCBI taxonomy): domain Eukaryota; kingdom Viridiplantae; phylum Streptophyta; class Pinopsida; order Cupressales; family Taxaceae; genus Torreya; species Torreya grandis. The sequence goes on along the minus strand of JARHVA010005252.1, from coordinate 1,199,787 downwards.
TATTATGCAAAATCATATCTTTTGTTTTGATATTCGAAAGATATTACAGTGGTATCAGAGCTTTTGTTTAAATAAAGGAGCCCATAAGAAAGGGACATTACAGTGGTATCAGAGCTTTGTTTTGATATCTGAAGGGATATTACAGTGGTATCAAAGCTTTGTTTTGATATTCGAAGGGATAATACAGTGGTATCAGAGCTTTAGTCTTGCACATATCCCTATTGGTTGGGGATATTACAGTGGTATCAGAGCCAAATTCTTGCCACCCTATTGGGTAGTTTGGGTAGACCAAAGCCAAATTCCTACCATCTTGTTGGGTAGATTGATCTATATAGTGATAGCTCTGATACAGTGGTATTAGAGCCAAATTCCTACAACCTTATTGGGTAGTTTGGGTAGAGATTGGACATTGAATCAGTTAGTAAATCATGATCATGTGGGACACTCTTATGACAGTGAATGAGGAGTGGGAGTTATTATCACCTCAGGTTTGGGAGAGGATATCTTTTGATTGCTTTGTTAAGATGAGGAGAGAGCACTACAGATCACTTAGACAGGGCAACAACATGTCCCATGATCCTTATGAGATAGAAGATAGTGATGATGAGATAGTTCAAGCAGTAGCCTCTTCAGAGTTAGATGATGATGAGTCTAATGCTTGCATTCAGAGTGGGGAGGTGTGCTCAGATGTTAGTGCACTGAGGGATGATGATCTCTCAGCTATGGTAGAGATTGTAAAAGAGTCCCAAGATCTGATTATTGTAGATGACACCCAGGAGAATGCAGTGGACAATTTTGAGGACTTAGTTTCTCTGACAGTTTCTTTTGATACGGAGGAGTTAGGTAGTGATGCTAAAAATTTTGATACTATTGATGTTGATGAGCCAATAGTTGGTTTGGTTCCTATTTGTGATACTACTCCTTTGGAGGTGTCTTCGGAGGTAGTAGTTGGTTTGGGCTTGGTTAGTGATCAGTTGTAATTAGTTTCTTCTAGATTGCAGTCTGAGCCATGGGATGAGAGTTGTGATAGTCATGACATGGTGATAGGTGCTATGATTGATAGTTTGTTGGTGCATGACTTACATCAGAGATATGTTGATCATAGTAGAGGTACAATAGAGGTATAGTGTGTTGATCACAGTAGAGATTTGGGAGTTATTGTAGAGTTGGAGTGTGCCTTCTGCATAGCATGGTGGAATGTGTACACGGTATTTGTAATCTTGGAGTTTGGTTGAGTTACATTAACCAGTTTGATTATGGATTTCTCTTTGTTCTACTTTAGAGGATATTGCAGGAGCTTGCATTGATTAACAACAATGCAGAGCATAACTACATTTGGGATCCAGGTGGATTGAGTAGTTCATTGTTCTGAGATTGCTTGGGGATAAGCAATTTTAGGAGGGGCAGATTGTCATGTCCCCTTTTTTAGTGGACATCAATAGGCTTGATGATTAGCCTATTATGTGACCTTCATAGGTTGATATGATGGATAGAGGGTTAGGATGGAGCTTGGCTTAGCTTTGATTAACAAAATTTGTTTCAGTTGGCACTCATTTGGGCTTTCTCATGCACATTTGTTTGAGCTCCTATTATATAGGGAATGTTAGCATTCAGTGGGGCATCCTTGTTATGGCATGATCATGTGCAGAATCACTCCCTGGTTCACCAACTTCAGATGGTTTGAGGATCTAACATGTATTGAGGGAGATATTAATATTTGATTGATTTAATCAAATATTAATTATTTGGGCTAATTTTAATTTGGAAACCCTAATTCTAATTTAAGAAACCCTAATTAAGGCAAGCACATCTTTTTGAGGGTATAAGGGTTTCTCATGGAGGCCATTATTGATGATATGATTATTGATTTCGATTGCTAAGAATTCTTTTGTGAAGACTGAGCCAAGGGTTCCAGGATTCCATTTGCATTGGAGAATGTCCACTCTTCAGTGTGTGTGATTCAGAGGTTGTGAGATACCAGCCGATCTATTGCCAATTTGAGAGATAGCTTCATCCAAAAGTTATCACAGGGGTTTATAGGTTTGAGAGATAACTTCACACAAAATTTATCACAGTATTGCAGATGATTTGAGAGATAATTTCACACAAAAGTTATCACAGCATTTTAGGTATTTATTTCATTAGGTTTTGCTTTCAGTAATTGTCCAGATTAAGCTTTGATGTATTAGAGCCATATTCCTTGAGATCTAGTATCCAACATAGAGGCTATAACATATTATCTTGATTTTGTATGGAATCTATACCGATCTGTGCAAGTATGTACAATTCTACATTAGGTCATACAGAGCTGCAGGCAACTCATAAACTGACATCGGCATCCCAGTAACCAACATCAACCGACTAAAAACTGACATTGGTAGAGAAGCTGATCGACAGTGACTGACATCAGCAGTATATCAATTGACAATGGTGACTGTGTGGCGACATAGAAACCAGAGCCATCTAGATTCAGGGTTTGTTTCCAGATCTGCAAAAGATCAGGGTGTTAAGATAGTATTTGTAATATTCTTTGATATGCATGATAGAGGATATATTATTGTAATCATTCTAAAGAATAATAAGAGCACTGATTAGCTAGTTGATATAATATATTACTGTGATTTATTTATACATATAAATTTATTATGCAAAATCGTATCTTTTTTTTTGATATCTGAAGGGATATTACAATGGTATCAGAGCTTTTGTTCAAAAAAAGGAGCCCCTAAGAAAGGGACATTACAGTGATATCAGAGGTTTGTTTTGATATCTAAAGGGATATTATAGTGGTATCAGAGCTTTGTTTTGATATTTGAAGGGGTACTATAGTGGTATCAGAGCATTAGTCTTGCACATATCCCTATTGGTTGGGGATATTACACAAAATTAAGAGTTTCATGCCACATTTCATGAGTTGCATAGTTTGGAGATCCATTTGTCCTATCAGACCTTGCATGGCCTATCTCCAAATTATTTTATAATGCACATGTAACTATTTTTATCAACATGACAAGTGTCTAAGTGACCTTTGTACTTCTCTTTTCTCACTTATCTCTCAAATTCTATAAGTAGTGACTTTTTGAGCTCTTTGGAGTAGATTACATTATTTAATGGTGAAACCCTATCCATTTTGTATTTGAATATATATTTAATAAATAATAAATTGAATTTTTCTACTTACATGATACATAATTTAGTCTTTTTTTAATCTTATTAATCTTATCTAGTAGAAGATAGTCTTTTCTAGCATATTATCCTTGATTATCCACCAATTATCGAGAAGAGTAATTGCTATAGGTATTTTTTATTGTTATTTATTATTTTATAATTATTTTATAAGTTTATTATGATTTTATTCTCAAAAATATAATCTTTATCCCTCCTAAGTAGTAATTTACCTCTTAAACCTAGCATATGAAGCATTGTTGTAATAATCTATCTTGAGTTGTGAGCTATGTGTGAAAGAAACTATGAATTGATCTAAGTAGTATAAGTTCAATCAATAGGAGGAAAATAATTATTATTTCATCACATTTTATCTTTTTATGTTTGTTTTCTTAACTTATTTCATGAAAATTTGATAAGGAATTTTTCAAAGAATGCATCAAAGGAACTAGCCCTTCTAGAGATTCATCTAATATATTGGTTACCCATAGCTTATGAGATGTTTCAAATATTCTACTTGGATTAGGAGATCTAAAAAATCTTCTCAAGGGGTGAAAATCTAAGTGATAATATTTTTTGACATGCCCAATGGGACTCTAAGTCATAAAATATTGTCCAAGATTGGTGTTGATCTTGGTATATTTGTAGTTGCAATAACATCTATATTCAGTACTTGGTGACTCCACTAAGTTTTCAGCTCTTTAGTTTTTGATCAATCCTAATTTTCATGTCAAAGGTGACCACTAGGTCTATTTCTGAAGTTACACCTTTTGAGTTTGTGCAATTTCCTTATTATTGTGTCAAGAGGTTGAGATTTGTGAATACTCATCCTTATACAAGGAGGTTTATTTTTAACAAACCAAACATAAGTCTCTTATTTGTTTCAACCTCTAATACTAAAAATCTAAGTTATACTATGGCTATAAATCTACCTTCCTTCACTAGACCATCTCCTTTGAATCTTTCCCAATATGATCAAATTCTTGGAGTAGCCATTAAAAGTGTTCCATGTTTTAGTGAAGAAGGTCATATTACTCCCATTCAACACATTATAAAGATGGAAAAATATTGTAATATCCATAATATCACTCAAGATAATGTATCACTTAGGATATTAGCATTTTCCTTCAAATGGAAAGCTTTAGATTGGTATAGAACTCTACCTCATACACCCATTACTTCATGGGATGAACTAGGAAATAAATTATCTAAGAGGTTTGAAGAGAAGAGTGATTATTTGTCACTAACTAAGAAATTAATAACTATCAAGAGGGATATTCAAGAGTTCATGAAATATTTTAATTCTATATTTCAAAAGACATGGGATAGGATCCTAGCCCTTGTGATATCCACTCCAAATTATTCCTTCTTGTATTACCTAAAGGTATTGAATAGTGATGTATCCATAATGATCCAATCTATTGGTGGGTATACACTACTTGGTGCCTATTAAATAGCTATTAATGTTGAGAATTTTCTTGTTTAATTAGGAAAGATTGCTCATAGACCACTAATGTCATTGTTTCTTGATTTATATCCTCCTAGTCAAATTGCATTACCTACCTTAGATCCTTTGTCTAATAGCAAAAAAAGAGTCTGCCTTTACCCCTACCAATGAGATTCATAAAGTCAAAACTTTGATTCAAAGTGTTAGTAATGATTTTATTGCTCTCAAAAGATAAAAAGCCCAAAATTATAGGCCTTATCAACCTTACAATCTATTTGGACAAGAAAGTAGGCCTACTTTTCAAGTTAATGCTTAAGCACAAGGTCAAATAACTCAATCAAGACCTTACCATAGTTTAAATACTAAAACCCCATCATCTTCTATAGATCTTGTTCTTATTCAAAATAATCTTGTTCAAGAACAAATATGGTACCCTTCCTATGACCAAAATCAAGGCCAAGTTTTATAAGCCAATGAAATGCTTAGTCAAGCTATGACAATGCAAGGTATTCAAGTACCTCAAGTTCCCACTTTTGAGATGAAAATGAAAAATGTAATGGAAAATGGAAAAACACAACCTGATTCTACTCTTATGAATCATTTAGAAGAAGAATTTTGTGCCATAAATCAGTTCAAAAGTTTAAATAATGTGAATGCTAGTGTATCCTCTAACACTAGATCTAAGAAGACGGATGTTGAAGAGGCACAAGGGATAAATAAAGGACATATTTTGAATCCTCAATCACCCAAAATTATAGGTGGGTCTAACACAACTATTAAGGTGTAATAAAATCAAAAAAATTATAATTCAAGATTAGCTCTTACACATCCATCTTCACATACTACACCAAAAGGTACTAATGATTTCAAAGAGTAATTTAAAATGAACAATCCTAGTATCAATGTTGTGGATAAAATGAATAAGTAACACATTAATATTTTATTATGGTTATCATTTACAATACTAGGACAAAATGATATTCTCCAAAAGGAATTTCTTAGACTAAGTAAACTAGCTAGATCAACAAGGACAAAAATGTTTTTTTGGCAAATGGAACTCAACCCATTGATGGAAATGTAAATAAAATTGATAAGACTCCTAATTTTTATCTATCCTTAATCATTTGTTATTTTTTTAGTTCACAATTATATCATAGATAGTGGGACTAGTACCTCAATCATGCCTAAGTCAATAGCAAATACACTAGGCCTCAAGTATGAACCAATGGCTAAAGGAGTTCTACAATTGGATGGGTCACCATCAAAGACCTTAGGAGTATTCAAGAAAATAAATTTTAATTTACATGATTGTCCTAATTTATCCATCTATCATGATGTGGTTATTTTATATTTACCCCCATACTTTGCTCTTTGTTTATCAAGAGAGTTTACATCCAAGATAGGTTGGTACTTGGTAGTAAATTGATCATAGATTATTTTAAAACAAGGTATGGTGGTAAGGTATAGATTGAATCATAAAATTTTCATTAAAATAATTTATATCCCTATATGACTAAGGTTTCAAATGTTAATTATACTATTCTTGTTGAGGAATAACTTCACATAGATCAATCTCCAACTTCTTCTCTTGAACAAGTTTCTTATATACATCTAGATGAATGGGGAGTTGAACACTCTGAACATGATCCTTATAGATTCATAGAAAAATTTGGTCTTGGGTTATATAATCTTCATAAATAAGACTCTTTCATTCCAAATTTAATGAATCCAAATGAGACAATAGATAATCTATGGCAACTATTTTTTGATGGGTCAAGAAACAAGGTTAGATGAGGTGATAGAGTAATGTTGGCATCTCCATATAAGGAAAGGTATTATTATAATTTAAAATTTCACTTTAATTGTACTTGTAATGTATCATAATATTAGGTCCTCATTCATGGCCTTGGGTGGGCTAGAAAAAGAGGTGTGAAGGAGTTACAAGTTTATGGTGATAGTGAGTTGATTGTGAATCAAGTGAGAGGTCAAAATATGACTAATAAATCTTTGATTAAATATTGTAAGTATAGATTGTGGGATATTTTAGACAATTTATAAGTGTTAAATATTAAATATATACCAAGATAAGATAACAAAAATGTTAATAGGTTGGTAGCCATTGGAGCTCAATTTGATGTTTTAAATGGGATAAGAGATGACAAGAACCAACCTCATATCAAAGTAATTGTAAGGCCCTCTATACTTGTAATATCAATAATTGGAAATTATTTTATAGTGACCAAAAAATATATCTTTTTCTATAAGAGGAGGCTAATTTTTCCTCAAAAAACTAGTCCAAACTACAACAATATGGAGGGTAGATTGTACAATTGAATAAAAACAATCTCCCTAAGGGCTTAGTCAGACTTGAAAGTATTAATAATGATGATAGTTAGTTAAATAAGGAAAAGGTAAGCATGTCTAATAAAAAATAAAATTATTAGAGATTAAAAATAACTAAATATAAGTTGTTTTCTATTGAGAAGGTGTGTACTAGAGAAGAAAGATATGCTTTCATTGAATTATGAAAAGAATTTTCTATTATCTTTGCATGGGAATATAGTGTTTTAAAATGTTTTGATCCAAAACTAGATAAACATGCCATAGAGATAGATGTTAATTATAATCCTATTAATAAAAATTAATGGGAAATCAATCCTAAGATTAAGCCTCTTATGAGAAAGGATCTTACAAAGTTGGTTGAGTCTAAAATCATTTTTCCTATTAAGCATTCCTCTTGGTTGGCAAACCTATTCTTCATAAGGAATAAGAATGGGGATATCAGGTTTTGTTTTTACTTTAGAGATTTGAATAAAATTTCCTTGAAATACCATTATCCTCTTCCTTCCATGGATTAAATTTTTCAAGTTGTGGCAGGTAGTGAAAGGTTCTCACTCCTTGATGAATATGTAAGGTATAATCAGATTTTGGTAAAGGAAGGAGATCAATACAAGATAAACTTTACCAATAAAAAGAGCACAAATTTTTATAGTAAAATTCCTTTTGTTTTATATACTTTTTGGGAAACCTTATAATGTGCAATGGATATGGCTTTTCAAGGCATAAATAATGATATAGTGCTAGTGTATCTTGATGATATCGCGGTCTTCTCTAATGATGCAAACGATCATTTGAATCAGTTTAGGAATATTTTTGAGAAATGTATATATTTTGGAATCTCTCTTAATCCAAATAAGTGTGTGTTTTATATTCATAAAGACAAAATTTTGGGACACATTGTTTCAAAGAAAGGTCTATCCATAGATCCTAAAAAGGTGAGTTCAATCTTGGCATTGACTTTACCCAAACACATGAAAGGTTTTCAAAGTTTCTTTGGAAAAATAATTTTAATAAGGAGGTTTATTCTTTATTTTTATAATTTATTAAATCATCTAAACTCTATTCCAAGGAAATATGAAGTGTTTACTTGGATAAGGAGAAGGAAAGAGAGTTTTGAAGATATCAAGCAAACTATTGTTCAAGCTCCAACTCTTCCAAGTCATAATTTATCAAAGGATTTTAACTTGTATACTTTTGGAAATGAATAATTAATATTTTCCATCTCGCTCAATGAAATGAAGAAATTGTTTATAAACCTATTTCTTTTTTTAGTCAAGGATTGGAAGGCTATGAGGTAAGGTACACTTATGTAGAGAAATATGTACTTTCAGTTGTTAGAATCCTAAATAAGTTTAGCCACATGTTATCTAAAAACAAGATTAATATATTGTTACCTCATACTATTGTCAAATACTTCCTTTTTAGTAGATATTTTAATGAAAAAAGAGTTGTTTGTATTAAAAAAGTAATGGAGTATGATATAAAAATCAAGACAACCAAGATAGGGAAAGGGGAGGAATTATGTGAACACCTTACTTCAGATCTAAAGGAACAAAAGGAATCTATTTTAACCCTTGAAAATGATCATATGATAGTTTAATCCTCACTAATGAGGATTTGGACACAAGAAATGATCAATTTTATTCAAACTGATGAATGCCCATAAAGCCTAGATAGAGCCAAAAGAGGGTACTTAAGATTACAATCTATTCTTTATGTACTTATTAATGGAGTATTGTTTAGGAAAGATTTATCAAGTGTAATATTGAGATGTGTTTAATATGATCAGGTTGAGAAGATATTATTTGAGTTTTATTATAAACCAACAAGTGGTCACTTTGCTCCAAGGGCCACAACTGTAAAGACTATGACAACTAGTTATTTTTGGCCTAGTTTGTTGAAAGATACTCATGCTTGGGTAAGTAAATATCAAAAATGTGCTCTATTTGATTTAAATCAAAATATTTAAGCCTTACCTCTTTATCCAATACAATTAGGCCAACCTTTTATGCAATGGGTTCTAAATTTCATAGGCTTAATCAACCTACCTTATAGTGTTAGTCATAAGTGGGTGTTAATTTCCATAGATTACTTTACAAGATGGGTGGAGGCTGTAGCTCTCAAGGAAGCTAATGAAAGTTTAGTTTTAGACTTCTATAAAAGTATAGTGACAAAATTTGGGGCTCCTCAAATAATCATTTCAAATAATACATTGGCATTATTTGGAACCAAGATAAGTGAGTGAGATTTGAAACATGGTATTTATCTTAGTACTTCTTCAAACTATTATCCAAAAATAAATGGACTAGTTGAGTCCACTATTAATAATATAATTAAGATTGTCAAGATAACAATGGAGGAAAACCAAATAACTTGGCATTCTAAATTGAAGATAACTCTTTGGGTTGATAGAATCACCCCTAAGAGATCCATTAAAAACTAACCATATACATGTGTTTATGGAAGAGAAGATAGATTGCTTATTTCACTTGAATTACCAGCTTTAGATCTCACTTACTAGATGGAGTTGATGGAAAATGAAAGTATGGAGGTTAGATTATCTGAGTTAATAGATATTAAATAAATAAAGGATCAAGGTATGCACACTATGAGAGATCACCAAGATCAAACAAAGAGATATTTTGATAATAAATCCATGCCAAGAATCTTCCAAGGAGACATTGCTCTAAAGTGGGATGAAGATAAGGATAAGCCTAGAAAACACATAAAGTTTGATGGTTTTTGGAGTGGCCTTTATGTCATCATTCAATGCAAGCAACATAATTCTTTCTAACTCTCAAATTTGGATGGAGAGGAGCCTCATATCCCGATAAATTGGATCTATCTTAAATATTTATACTAATTTTTTCTCTTTTTTTGCATAGCTACTATTTTTCTTATTTTCCCTAAGTGCTTATTCACATGTGTGAGTCTTGTTGGTGTCTTGCATTATTTTATATTATTTGGTATGGTATGGTTAATGTGTGTGTGTTTTAGGAAAATAATTATTAGTTGTCTTTAATAATTAATTGACTCCTTTGGCCCATGAATAAGATAAGGCTACTGATCTTTAGTATAGTAGGCATGCTACCCCTATTAGTCACCATTTTATTGACCAAATTTGACCTTGTAAGTCAAATTAGGACCCCTATAGGTAAAAAATTGATCTTTAAATGTTTTTAAGGGTATAATATTTTTTAATAGGGTGTTTTATAGTAAATTTGATGTAATTTAATGCCACTTTAGCCTTAATCATGGTCTAAGTAGTTTATATGTCATTTTGAGTCACTTAGTTTCCATTTAGGGGTCATATATGCAAGTGTCATGGTTTTAAATGTTTCCAAGTTTCTTATTTTAACTTAAAATGTCTAATAGGTCATATTACCTATCAATAATTTTAGTCCTATTTGAAACTTGTATGTTATCTAATTGAAGATCAAGAAATCAACTGAAAAGGAAGAATTCTGCACTTGTATGACCCAAAAGAGAGTGTGACACATGGGAGAAGGTTTTGAGATGAATTTTCATATTCCTAATACTCATATAAACACTTTAAATGATTTTAAAGTGATAAAATATTTCCAAAAAAAAGTTGCTCTTTCGTCAGCCTTTTAGACATATAGAATTAGTTTGTAGGTTTGTGATTAGTATGGCCAGTTGGAGAAGATTCAAATAAAACACGTTTGGGAGGTGAAATTAAACTCATATAGGTTAATTTTTGTAATAACATTTCAATTATTGGTCAAATGTGCTTTATTAATCATCTTTAATAAGTTAATTATGTTTTTTGTTCATTATTTCCTACACCCTATAGGTTTCGCTCTAATTTGGATAGGTTCATATAATCTAGTTGATTTTATTGATTCTAGATGATGTTGGATATATAATCAAATTATACCTATTCTTGGTTTCATTTTTTAAAGTGTTTGGATAATCCAAGTATCTCAAGGTTTTAAGAGAAGACACCATTCTATATTGTAGGTTGATTTTCATCATTTTCAAAATCTTCATGCTTTGGCAATGACTTCAGTGGGTTTTGATAGGATCATTCCCATGTTTCCAATTCCATTTTTTACTTGTCACCTTTTAATTTAATTTTTATAATAAATATTCCATAGAGTTGTAGTCACAAGTGAGATGCAGTTAGTTTGCTCCATGACTATCATGCACAACCAACTAAGTAGGTTGTGTTAGGATATTTAGCACATCCATAGATTCATGGAGATTTATAAAAAATTTATACATCTCATTGAAACATATACAAGTAACTTATCTTCCCCAAATTTCATAAGGAAGAAGGAACTATTGTAATTATGTGCAATATTTACACATAATCACCATAGATATGCACCTACAAGTGCTTATAGAAGGGTTTAAAGTTGAAAATGAGGTATGAAATATTTTATTAAGATTTGAAAAATCATGATGTATCATTTCAAAATAATTATATCAAATAAATTTACTATGAAAATATATTCTTTGAGTACATGGAGCATTTCATGATTACTGTCTATATGCAACTCAAAGTTCACCTATAGGTATCTTAGGATGATGTCATGTTGGAATGGGAGCCTTGAAAATTATTTAAAATACTTTGGAATACTAAGAGTTAATTTGGAATACTTTTTGAATTCCTATTATTGGTCACCAACATGTATATCTTGCTCATGGCCTATAATTCTACATTTACTACCTATATTAGAAAACCTCCACTTACAGGTGGTACCACAGAGAGTTGAGGTGTCACATAGGAGATTGGAATAGGTTTAAACCTTATTTGGAGTTATAGAGTATTTAGTAAATGATATAATAATTGTGTGGAATGATAGGTTGTAAAATGGTAGTGAATAACTAATCAATGGTGAAAAGACTGTGTTCAGGGACCTTTTCCCTAAAAGATGAAAAAAAGGTTTGAGCCATTTTGTCAATGTCATATAACAAGGTTATAAATAGTTTTTATGCATAATAATTAATTTAATTTTTATCCTCCACATAGGAAAATATATATGAAAAATATTGAGGGAAGATGATTAGTATAAAGTGGTTGTTTAAAGATCCAAAGTTACACTTTTGTGCACTAATTTTAGGTAGTGACATCTACAGGTTTGAACCCCAAAGAGACCTTTTCACCCAATGTTGCAAAAAGATATCATGTTTCCATGATTTAAATGTTATAAATAGTTTAAAATATAATTTTTTATTTAAATTATCATCAAAAGAGTTTTACATTCAATGTCTAGAGCCTATCTACACCTACAAGGTCCTAGTGATTCCAACGTAGTCAACTATAGGTGACTATATGCAGATAGTAAAATAAAACATGGTGTCTAGGTGATGGTATAGCCTAAGAAAGGTGATAATTGGTAAAAATAATTATAAAATTATATTTTAAGGTCTCAAAAGGGATGATGTAAGGTTTCCAAAGTCTAATCCATGCTATGACTACCTATAGGTGCCCCTCCAAGACAAACAACACAATCAGACCTAATGTAACAAAAGCATGGTTGAAGATGTAGACATAGATGATTTAGAAAAAATTTAAGAATTATAAAAACTTATAAAATAAAAATATCCACCCAATTATACACTATTAACATGTAAATATAGGAATAAATGGCTCCAATCAAACAATACATAATCCACACCTTAAACCCTACACATAGTACCCTTTTACATACTCTGTCTTGAGTTTTGAGGGAATTAGAGGGAAAAATGATATTAAAAAAGGATAATTTTTTTTTTAAAAAATACTCACCACTTGTATAGTATCCTAAAATAATTTTTTGGTTTGAGAAAATAAGGGAAGTTCCCTTTGTTTTATCTTAGATAAAGGGCACTTCCTTTGTGCATAAATCCTACAGTCTTGGAGAATGGAGACAAAATGGTTGACCAAGAGATAAGTGAAACTTTAATTAAGGTGTGGAGAGTTTAATCACACATATTAAAAAATGATATACCTTTAATATAAGGAGACAACTAAATAAATTGGTCTAGACCATAAGGGTTATAGTCATGCCTATTAGCTAGGGTTTTGGCCTAAAGCCAAATGAGAAGTCACTTTCACTTTAAAATTTAGGAGATAATTATAATCCATTTGGAAATATATGTTGGGGGATAATATATGTTTCCAAACTCTTGGTATCTATAGAAGTCACAAAGAAAGCTAATTTTGGCTCAAAGCTACATTAGTCCTATGCAAAATGGTATACCAAGCTCGATAGGCTATATTGAAATGCTTACATCTTCTTGAAGGTTATGCATGGAGATAAAATAAGTTTGGGGAGGTTGATAGGGGTCATATAAATAATTCTTATGGTTTTTTTATATTTATAACATCTTATATTTATGAATAAAGTTTAATAGATAAAATAACCTAAAACCTACTAAACCCTAGATAAGACCTTGACTTAGAAAAAGAGGATGGAGAGATATCAAAATGGAATGGAATTACCATGAAAGTATATGGATATTTTATAATAATAGTTAGGTCTCTTCCTCATCAAATTTTTTGCTACCCTACTTATATGGACAAAGTAAAAAATTACTTTCTTTGATTATTTTATGTATTATGTAGGTTTTAAGGCCTTTTAAGAGGAACACTTAAATTTGGGAGTGATATCAGGACTTATTGTAACTCACTATGACCTTTTCATGCTTCATTAAATATCCTAACTATCCCTACAAGTAGTTTCATCTTAACTAGTCAAAACTGGCAAAGTGAGTAAGATGGTGAGAAGTGTGAAAACTTAAAGTGGGAGCCTATTTAAGGTGTAATTGAGAAACTTAAGGTAATTTATGGTCTTTAAAAGTTTCATCCAACCCATTTCATTTAATTTCATGGAAAATTAAATCTATGTTTGAGGCCAAGTGTGAAGGGTGTCAAAAAATGGAGTTTTTTTTACTATAGGCAATGATGGCTCACTTTTAGAGGAATAAAAGTGATTAAGAATGCAACAAATGCATTTAAAATAATTTTAACAACCTATAACTCTTATTTAAATCATTATATATATCCCTAGTTAGTTTTGGAATGTTCCAAAAAGGGGAAATGATGAAGATGTTTTTCTTGAGTAGAATAATAAGTTTCACATCACATTTCATGAGTTGCATAATTTGGAGAGCCATTTTTCCTATCACACCTTGCATCAAATATATCATAATTATTTTCTCACTCACATTTAACTCTTTTTCTCAGCATTATAAGTGTCAAAGTGACCTTTGGACTTATCTTTTCTCACTTTTCTCTCAAATGTTATAAGTAGTGATTTTTTGAGCTATTTGGGGTAGCCTCTATTGGTTAATGGTGAAAACCTATATATTTTTATATTTAAATTTATATTTAAGAAATACTAAAGTGAATTTTCATACTTACATGCCACATAATTAAGTCTTGTTTTAATCTTGTTGATCCTGTCTAGTAGAAGATAGTATTTTCTAACATGTTATCCTTGATTATCCAGTAAGTGTGTAGAAGACTAATTATTAAATGTATTTGTTATTGTTATTTATTATTATATAATATTTTTATAAGTGTTTTATTATTTTATTCTCTAAAATATCATCATTATCCCTACTAACCATCAATATACCTCTTAAACCTAGCATATGAAGCATTGATGTAACAATATGTCTTGAGTTGTGAGTTATGTGTGAAAGAAGCTTTGATTTTAGCTAAGTAGTATAATTTTAGTAAATAGGAGTAAAATAATTATTGTTTCATCACCTTTTATCTTTTTTAGTTTGTTTTATTAACTCTTTTCATGTAAATTTTATAAGTAAAGAAGTGTTCAAAGAGTGCATCAAGGGAACTAAACCTTCTAGAGATTCATCTAATCTATTGGTTACCCAAAAATTATGAGATGTTTCCATTGTTAAACTTGGATGAGGAAAGAGGATACATCTCATCAAGGTGTTAAAATTGAAATTAAAACAAAACCTAGATTATATTAATCTCCAACACTCCTCCTTAAGCTTTATTTTGGGTTACAAAATTGAAGAAAATCATAAAAACAAAGAAACAAGATGACATTAAATATTGCTTCCCCTTAATATAAAATTCCATTGAGATGAATTATAATATTTTGAGATAAAAAAGAAGAAGATAATGTGTCTCCAAGAATTTTTCAAAGGTGAATATGTGATCATTGATAATATCCAAGAATCATGTTTATGCAATATGATCAATCTACATAGGAATAAATACCAAAAATGATATGTCTATAAAATATCCATTATACCTAAAAAATATATTATTACACCAATATTTTATGTTAAGTGAAAAAAATTACATAAAAATATGATCTACATATAATAAAATAAAATAAAATAACATCTAAAGGAAAAAAAAATTAACAAAATACAACTCCATTACTAAAGTGTTTGATTACTACATGGAAAAATGAAGTTAGTTCAAAATAATTAAATTTAAACAAATAATACTTTTACTGGAAACCTACAACAAGAAGTAACTATAAAATAAAGGAATTCATAAAATTTTGAGTTTTAAACTTATCAAAATGGATAAAAATAATATATGTCACTTTTAAAATATATTATGCTTAAAGCAATTGAGGAATTATCAAAATAATGCACATCAACCATAACTTTAGGGATCCAACTTGGTTTAATATTTGAATGAGTTATTTTTGTGGTATTTTAAAAATTAAAAAATTCATGAATTTATTTACCTTAAGATTCACATGGATGCAATTTCTAACATTTAGAAACATGGTGCTCATGTTTATGATAATGCTAAAAAACATTACCATTTTTAACCAAAGTATGGGCATGCAAAATATTAATATGAAAATATACTTTATGATATTGAGAATAAAAATATTGTAAATTACTTTCATTATGTATAAAATATAACTTAAAATTTCCATTAGAATCATTAAAAACATTTAAAACCAATCCCTGTAAAATTTGTGTTAGATTTAATCAAAATAGGCTTCAAAAAGTCATTTTCAAAATTTATAAGAATGCCTCTACTATAGCCTATTGAGTACATGTTTTAAATATAATTTTATAATAATGAGTGTGAAAATAATTTTAGGTTTCATTATAATCACATTTATATTTAGAAGCATCATTAAGGTCAAAAAACATAATTTCTACTTTGAGTGCATCAATAATTTAAGAATATTATCCATGTTTGCAAGAAAATAGGTGTGTATATTTTAAGATTTGTCATTAAATTACGATTTTAAGAGATTAAAATTCATGTTTTGAAATCAAATTTTGTGTTTAAGTTGTATGGATCTCATTAGTTTGGAAAGCAAGTTTGGAAATTTTGTGTTTAAGATGTATGGATCTCATTAGTTTGGAAAAATCAAGTTTGGAAATGAATTTTTGAAACCCTAACACTTGCAATCTTGATTAATATATCATGTGAAAGGGTTAGTATTTTGGGTTGATTTTTCCTTATATACCCCATGTATTTAAGTACTACCTACATTTTTAATATTCTAAAGAGGGAAAAAATTTCATGTAGTTCTCCCTATAATGTGAGTGTGTGTAATATTATGTGGATATCAATATATATGTTATTTCACTTAGGTATAACCTTAATATAATCATGTAGGATATAAATTTGATCTTAGTGTATTTTATATCTTTTAATTAGTAAAGATCCAGAGTAATGTGTAATTCATAAAATAATATTCTTAAGAATGAATGTTTGTCCATAAATATGTTAAATGGGATTTGTATATATATATATATATATATATATAAGTCCAAAATTTGAACTATGGGATTAATTATCACACAAAATCTACCCAAGGGGTCAAACATGTAAAATGTAATGGTCATAATGGAAACATACCCAAGATAAACCATCAAAGTCTCAGGAATTTTTGTAAGCTTAGTCACTAATGTTAGAAATTAGTGTAGTGGTTTTTGAAACCATCTAGAAGCTTTAGTAAAATCAAATATAAGTAGAAAAATACCAAGGATTTATGTGACATAATAAATGAACATCAGACTAATAAAATATAGTATTATGTAGTCAAATAAAGTGAAAAAAATAAAAGAAGAATAATCCAAATGTGCCAATAAGCCCTTAATTTATAATTGAGATTCGATATGTAAAAATTCACATAAAACCATGTCATAAATAAGGATTATACTAGTTTTAGGTATCTCCAAATTACCATAGCCTAGTTTAATTATAAATACTGAATTAAAGGGATAAAGAGAATGCAAACCTACATTGGTGTTAGTAAAATATATCTTTTCTTTCCATGGTGTCCATGTGTTTTCCTAAAAAAATAAATGTATATGATTAAATATATGTATGTCCATGAAAATAGAGAGTCATAATAAGAAATAAAAAAGATAACCAAGGAAAAAGTATACTTGTGTGTGTGTGCGTGTGTGTGTGTGTGTGTGTGTGTGTGTGTGTGTGTGTGTGTGTGTGTGTGTGTGTGTGTGTGTGTGTGTGTGTGTGTGTGTGTGTGTGTGTGTGTGTGTGTGTGTGTGTGTGTGTGTGTGTGTGTGTGTGTGTGTGTGTGTGTGTCTGCACGCATGTGCGCGTGCGTGTGTGCGTGCACGCACGTGCACATGAATTACTATACCACTCTTAAAGTATTATCTAGCTATATAAAATGGAGATATAAAGGATCATCAAATCTTAGACATGGAACTATATAATCTTATAAGGGGTATTATGAATGTAATGTATAGACCATTCAACATCATTTAACCTTAACCACATTACATGTGTGTATGATATTAATTTCAAAAGGAGTCCCCGGTTAGAAACATGGATTGGTTTTAAGAATTTTGAACACAATTGAACCTTAACTACACCACTCAAGTAACTAACTTTAAATTGATATTAAACCCCAAGATGAAAGGCAATAGCCATATAATGGGATGAAGGAGTATTTCCTAGGATACCAAGGGTGTAAAATCCTGACCACATTAATCATTAATAATGAATCAATCATTATCTATGGAATTATAGATTCAAGGTTGATTAACACTTGAAAATACTTGATATACGACTAAAAATATTAAAATGTTTAAATATACATGAACCAACATTACTACGTACTAATTGGTGCCAAATTTAATCCAAAATATTATAAATGTGGATAAACCAAAAACATGCCTCATTTAATAGATGAAAAATGATATATAATTCTATTTATATATATGATAAATATAAGAACCTGTCTCATGTATATCTATATGACAAACTTAAAATTCATGTTTCTAAAAAATGGATTACATATGCTATGAATATTCCCCAAATGTGTTTGAATATGTGGCAATTTGAATTATGTCACTTGTGTCCTATGAAATAGAGTGAATATGCCCCAAAATTATTTTTTAAATATATAAATATTTTATATGTGTACCTCTCTAAGATATCTGAATCAATTTTTTTATACCCATCTAAATAACTATATCCTCTATATGTGTGTGTGTGTGTGTGTGTGTGTGTGTGTGTATCCTCTCTCTCTCTCTCTCTCTATATATATATATATATATATAGAGAGAGAGAGAGAGAGGATATACACACACACACACATTCTCTCTCTCTCTCTCTCTCTCTCTCTCTCTCTCTCTCTCTCTCTCTCTCTCTCTCTCTCTCTCTGTATATATATATATATATATATATATATATATATATATATATATATATATATATATATATATACATACAATGTAGAAATTGTGATGTATGCTCCCCCTTTTGATATGAGGGATGAAGATATGTAATCACTCATTTAAAAATAAAATTATGAGTAAATGCATGTCATCATTATATATATATATATATATATATATATATATATATATATATATATATATATATATATAATGCAATGATATACATTTAGTATTGAGTATAGTGTTATTGTGAATATTGAATATGACAAATTGGTAATCTTACATATTTTGATTTATTTGTATAGCGTTTTAATTTTAACTAATAAAATTTTATTTAGAATTTTATGCACATGATAGTTTCATTAGATATGATATGTATTCAATATAATATTCATGGTCTATTTTCATGTATGGATAGTCTTAACAATTTCTATAACATTATTAACCATATTGTGATTATTGGATAAATGTTACCTCATTTTATAGGATTAGGGAAAGTGATCATATAATGGGTAAAAATATGAATGTCATAATATATAAATTAGTATAACCCATATTATAAATTGTATGATATATATTATCATGTTGTGTATATGGTAATTTAACTAATAGTTCACATTTTTTATTTACGGTTAGTAAGATGTTACATACACAACTTTTGTAAGAATTAATTGGTAAACTAATTATGTATGGGTAATAGTTCAATGTCAACTCATATAGATATAAAGAATTTTTATAATTATTTAATTAATTTTAAAAAATTAGTGATATATATTTTATCTTTGAATGACCACAATATTGAATTGACTAGAGTTTCTTCCCAATGGGTTTGAGCACTTATAGTCCACATTAGAGCCCAACCACCAGAGGACATAGAATGTGTGAAATTTTGAATTTTTTAAGACATTTTTTTGAAAAAAAATATATAAATTCCTTAAATATATATTTTAGGTATGTTTGAGCATATATTCCCATTCAATTTTTTTATCCATCAAAATATAGTACTATCATACTCTTAATGTTTCTAACCTAGGATCTGACAAGGCTATTTGATGAATGTGTCATTACCTGACATTAATATATAACATAATAGTTTGTATGTGAAAGGATACATCCATGTAAAATAATTAGATAATCAAGTAATTTTTTTTAAATTATTTACATTATATATACTCATGGCTGATATTATTTTTATTTGTGATTTTTTGTAGAGTGACATGGATGTTCATGAGTTTTGGTATGGGCACCACATAAAGACCCTTAGTAGTATGCATATATCAAATGGTGATAGATAGGTGATAGATAGGGTTGGTCTTAGTTATGTATCACATATTGGGAATATACCCTATGACTTTATCCTCAATGAAGAGGTGAAATGCAAATACTTGTACTTTACATCTCCCTATAGAGGTGATGATAGTGACACTAGAGAATTTTTTCCAAATATTATACTACTTATAGTTCGCCCTAGTTTTAATGAAGTCTATATTTGGATGGTGTATATTCTTCATTCACATTGATATATAATTACTTAAGCTAGAATATAATAATATTATGATGTGTACTATTATATCTAATAGCTATGTAAATATTTGTGTTCATTTTTGGAATCTTAAATTTACATAGAAAGTGGGGTGGTGTCTATCTCATATTGTATGTATAATATCATTTGATTTATTGAGGAGTAGGAAACTAGGTACTCTTGTGAGCACCCTATATTGGATCATTTGTATATATATTTATATTTATTTTCCTTAAAAGGCCACACAAGTGGGTTTTGTGTTGTCACCTTATTTCATGTGTGGTAATATAATCATATTATTATTGTTTGGTTAGTTATGGGGACCTTATGGTGAATGGAACATCAACATACTTTTTTAGAGTAATGGGTATTTGAGAGATAGGATTTTTACCATAATAAAGTATTGCATGATTTTGGTTACAGCCATTATAAATAAAATTGTATAATCACCATACCTAGGTTTTATTAGATAATATAATGTGTTGTAAGATTATGAATTATGTGTTTTATCATTTGGATACATGACTAATTTCTTGGTGTATTTGAGAGGTTTTAGTTTGATATGGTTACATGATTGTTTTGGATATAGAGGATGTTCTCTAAATGGTGTAACCTTGGAATTGTATTCATAAATTCACTAATCATCCTAGTGGCATGCCTTGTCCTAGTATTGTAGATCTATCTCCTTTGCCTATGAGACATACATCCTCCTATTATTACTGTGGATGTAAATGATGCATGATGTATTGAATAATATAATTAATGGTGGATCAATAATATATAACCCATATTTTTATAGTTATGTAACAACCAATTTCAATCCCTGGGTTTAAGGGGGAGCTCATGGAGCTCATGGAAGAGTAGGTAATACTAAACCACAACCTACTCCATCTGATGATATAGTTTATTTTATTGTTGTGCATAAGTATATATGTATACTTGTATATTCATATTTGAGTTATGTATGTTATTTACAAGTTAATAGTGTTTTGTGTATTCTCCATGTTTCTTATGTAGGTGATGAGTATTTGGGGACTATGGTAGATACAACTATATTCACTTTGATGCATGAAAGTCTATACGATGTCATTGAAGGAGGCCTATTCAAGTAGTTTATCAATATTTTAGGTGTTTACACACCATTATTAGATAAAGCTTCCATTATAGCCACAATTTACACTATAGTCATATGAGAGAGAGAGAGAGAGAGAGAGAGAGAGAGAGAGAGAGAGAGAGAGAGAGAGAGAGAGAGAGAGAGAGAGAGAGAGAGAGAGAGAGAGAGAGAGAGAGAGAGATGACCTAGAGTATGCCTAGCTAAAGCTCATATGCCTCCATAAACTAGTACTAGTAGTGATTTAGGTATGCTTGAAGACATTATGTAAACTTACAGGCTGAGCATCCTAAAGTGTTAACTAGATTATCAATTTTGGAGGATATAGATAGATTTCATAGGTGTCAATACCAAATTTCTAAGGGTGATACTATTACTTCTGCCTTGAGAACTAGTGACATGGTTGATTTTGATCATCAGGGGGATGTTGCCTCCATTATTGATTAACTTTTTTTCTTATAAACACTTATTGGATATGTATATATTATGTTTTTATGCACTTTATTTGTACTATAGTTTATTTAATTTATTTAATTATATATGTGATTTGGGTATTTATTTATATTTAATTAAGTCTTAGATTTTTTTGGAGAAAATGATTTAACATTTTAATCATATAGCATATATGTAGTAATTAAATTTTAGGCTCACTAGAATGAATCATCGATGAACTAATTAAACCCATTAGGAAATAAAAATGTGTTGAATAATATGTAATTAGTTACAAGTCCTTTGGTATAATAATTAAAAATAATTACTCTCATTTCTTTGTATAACATGAATTACTTATTTTAACTCTTGCTCTTGAATGACTTATTTATCTTTTAGAATCCATACTTGCTTTGAAGATGATATAATTATATTTTTATTTTAGTTATATTTATTACTCTGGTATGTTATTAACCCACCCTAAAAAGGGTAGATCTAGCCTTATTAATAGTATAGAAAATTTCTTCTCATGCTCCCTTTCTCACTTTATTTTATTTTTGAATTATGTTATGGCTTGGTACATGAATTTGTTCCAATATTGTTGAGTGATACCAAAAAAAAAATATTTTTGGTTTTTATTATAACCAATCATTGTTTTGAATTTCCTAAAGGACTCTTAGATGAATGAACCTTTGCAATATTTGGAGGTGCAAGGACTATTTTTTGTTCCCTTCATGGTTGGAGGTTTGATTCAATTGAGGTTTAGGCCCCTTCTCAGAAAATTTGGTAGGATACGAAGTTATGGAAGTGCTTCAGTATTCTATTCTAGCATGGAGGATATACCTTACTAATGCATACTATGTGTTCTAAGGTATTATGGCCCTGAGTGGATTTAACCTATGAAAATATTATGTGGTTGTCTAAAATCTCAATCCAAAAATTGTATACTAATAGCCATAAGTCTATATTAAAGTTTGTTTCCTAGTTTATGAAGGTATACATGTTGGTGATTGGCCTTCCATGGTTCTTCATATGTAATGGATATATCAAACACTACTCTAAAGGACCCACAATTATTTCCAAGTTTATCTTTTGTACAGAGTGTTCTCTCCTTATTTTGGGAAGGGATATATCAAAATATTAAGAATGATTAGTTAGATTTAAGAATAAAATTAAGTGCACATATTTCTATGTCTCTATTGAGGTTAAAATATGGTTACTTAGTTTTTGTCATACCTTGTATGAAATGTGATAATCTATCTATTACTATGAGATTTATCAAGAAAGGAAAGTCTTGTCCAATTGTTCATTTAGAGATATTTTGATACTGTATTCCCATGATAACTCTTTTTTCATCCCATGTAGAAGCTTTTGTTTCTCATTTATGTAGTGGATTTGTTTTTCCTTGGTACTCGAAGGTTGTTTCATGGCCCCTAGGTTATATTATGTAAGGGAGATTTATGTTGAACTTAAAATTATGTTTTAAATTACTACCAATTTTTTGAAGGATCTTTTTGAGTCCTTTGAAGATAGATTATGTTTGTTTCAGGTTTGTCCCAAGTTGGTTCCAATTTGGTTTACATATGTGTAAACATGTCCTTAGACATAAATTTTTTATTGAGGATCTACCTAAGTACAACTAGAAGGGATTTTATGATATGATCCATGTTATTCTTAGGGATTCTATGGATGGTCATAATTTTGCTCAGTTGGGTATCTTGAGGAGGATTTATGAAGGTTTTAACTGTAACCAATCTACCCCATTTGATCCCAGATTTTTAAGGTTTATCTCTCTTGGTTATATTTTATCCTAATTTTATTTTGTGTTTTCCCTCTATTAATGTTAAGGGAACCTTCAAAACCTTTTGAAATTCTTATTTTACCCTTTTCTTTTGTTCAACTATGATTTGGTTGTGTATTTTGTTTCATCGATGATTGTTTCTTGATGTTTTAAAGTTGAGATTGTAAGAGGTTTATCATGGATTTATTTGGCTACATTGTTATGATCTATTCTAGATGTTATTATATACACTATAAAATTACACACAATAGTTATAGATTTTGAACTAACCCCTAGACCACCTTGGGAACCCCTAAGGACTATCCCAAAACCTATCAAACCCAAACCTAACTCACCCTAGCTAACCTTTGACCAATTTAACCTTTGACCTATCAACCATCGATGGCCACCCTAATTTTTAATGGTTAGGATCAACCACTAATGATAAGGGTTTAACTACCTAAATAATTAAACTCCAGCCTAACAATAACTTGATTTTTAATTTTAGCTATCTATTTCATGTGTGGGATCAATGCATGTTGATGTAAAGAATAAATTGCTTGTTAAACCATTTGTTGAACTAATTTTTTCAACTCTCCTTTCTCCCTATAAAAACATAGGAGGAAGAGGTGAAATAGAGCGCATTTAGAATCAAAATAATCAAGCATTAGAGATCACCATCAATCATTATAACTTCTTGTACTAGAGCTTATTTTATAGGTATTATCCTAGTTAACTAGAAACTAAGCCATAGATTTAAAGTGTTACATCAAATTATCAATCAACAACCAAGTATTGTTACTCTATCAAAATTGTTGTAGACTTTGTCAATGAATTCTCAGCCATACACCTCAACCCTTCTTCAAATCAATAATCTAAGCATCTATTTTCAATAATTAGTTTACTTTATTTCCATTTTTAAAATAACCCAACCCAAACCCACCTTCCAGATCTCATTTTTTAACCTCATCAACCAACTTCTTAACCCAACTCAAAACCCATATTAACCACTGACGATCACCCTAACCATTGATAGTCTATCCATAACTACTGACAGTTACAATAACTATTGATGGTCACTATGTGACAAATAAATATCAAGTTATTTTCACCCATCAAACATCAACCAAATTCCACTTTCTACCTCTCTGCCTAATCACAAAGCATCACCCTATTTTTTGAATTATACATGAATCATTTAAAATTAGTATCAATTTGTTTATTTCTATAATTGGTCATATTCACTAATTCATTTATCAATCACTTATTTTATTTTATTTCAGTACCTTCTATTATATATGCAAGCAATTTGTCTTTCATTTTTAGAACTTGATTGTTTAAAAGTGTGGATTGATAGCCTCTAAGGAAGCTTATGCTTCTTGGATCTAGATTACTAGGCAATCCACCCTGATATCTAACCAATCAACCACCTTTTTAGTGCTTTCTTATTTACACATCATTCTTCCCAATATAAAGAGGGTTATCTATATCCATTTAGATAATAGAGTGAAAACTAAATCTAGGTTCTACTAACATCAACCTTATTTCAAGTTTTACAAATTTGTTCTTAATAAATTAAAAAAAACATACGTGAAACATTATGGCACAATTGGTGGGACCCTTGAGTCTTTTCTTGGGTTCATAGTTGCATCTAGGTGTTTCTTCTTCTTCTTTCCTACTCATAAAATGAAATTAAAATTTCATTTCATGATTAAAATTGACTACATCCATTATTTGATTTTTTATTTTATCTCACCTAGCTTAATTAATCAAGTGAATTAATCATATATTCACTCTTATCACACACACAAGACCAAACCACTTACACTTAATCAAGCATAAAAACATTGACATAAGGCTCAATTGGGATTTCATCACCTAGTAGTCACTTTTCCTAACTATCTTACTTGGATTTCATCACCAAGGGGAGAACCAACTCAGTTCATTGGTTGAGTAGAATATTTAATAGTAAGTATATCTTGGCTAAGCACTCGACACCCTTATCACTATAGTGTGTGAAGTGAGGGGGTAGGCCCCAATATCAAGCCATATAATAATTTCCAATATAGATCCCTTTGAGAGCCTAAACACAACCTGAAACCAACCATAGAATTATTTTCTAGTACCCACTCTACAAACCAAGTTGAATCACACAATTCTTAAAGCTTAAGGCATAAGCCACAAGAGAGACTAAAAATAACCTTAGGATTTAACATGTTTTAGTGTGTGTTTTATTTATTTGACTTTTTCTTGTCTTATCTTTGTTTGAGTTGTGAGATTTATTTTATCTTCTTCTTTCCCTTATTTTCATGGTTTTAGCCAGGTAGCAACTAAGAAACTAGGAAAACCAATATCCACCTCCTGATCATTTATATTCCTCTTCTCCCTCATCGATGGAGTACATATCATGTGCAAAGAGTTATTCCCATCCTTATATAAGTCATACCATCCCTTGGATGGTTGGCCAAGGTGATGCATATTTTTCCACCTTTTTAGATAACAACCCCATAACCCTCTAGCATTACCTTAACACCATATCTCACTGTACCCCTACTTTGGTTCCATCTATTGACCTACCCTATGGCATGACATCCCACCTTATGGGTGACACTTATGTAGCCACCATCTACACTCAACATTAAGTCCCATATACATCATCCTTTACCAATAACCCTACCATTACCACTAATCCAAAACCAACCTAATCAATGAAGTAACACCTAAACACATTCTTCCCCAACTAAAAACCCTCCTAGTATAAGATTAATCCAAACTTTGGGTACCAATAATTCCCTTACCATAGGAATACCCTCTACTAGTGTCACCATTATTACATTTGTTCCCAATCTACCTACATCCACTCCATTCTCGAGCATGGTGGTTCCCATACCTTCTACCCTTCCATCTATCAATGACAAAGTTACCACCCACCCTCTATATAATAACCTAACCATACATCCTAGTCAACCTATGGTAGTCCCCCAATATTTTCCCATTGAATAAGACTTGAACTACATCCCTAACCCACAAGGGTATGTACCTTTACCTTCCACCCAACCACTTATCTCCATGTATTCATATGTGGCATCATCTCAACAACTCATACCCACATACCAATATGTGGTAGCCTCTAGACTCCCCAAAAACTATAAGTATGTTGTACCTACCCAAACCCAACATAATATACCTTAAAATTACCAGATTGCATAGCCACAAATGAACCTTGTCAAAATATTAATGGATAAAATGACTTCTTTAGAGTCATCTATTTCTGGTGCCCATAACCTCCTATCTTATGACCAAATATTCAATGAACCAATTCACCAATCTATCCCCATTAATCTTTATCCTCCTTAATGGGAACTTTCAAAATTATCAAAATTTTAAATCAATGAAGACCCTCAACAACCTCTAAGAGCATCTAGGCATTCTTGATATTTGATCACCCATGATGATTACCTCCTTGTCTACACCTTTACTATGTCTCTATTAGGTCCATTTATAGATTCATATAGTGTTATTACAAGGTACTCCCTCTTCTATTTTTCCCAACTAGCTCAAAATTTCTTAGATCACTTTTCTATAAACATTTCCAAGAAGGTTTCCATCACTGATCTTTACTCTATTCTACAATTTGATGATGAATCTAATGTTGAATTTGTATCCCATTGGAAAATTTTGATAAACTAGCTATGTTTATCTTTTCCCCAACTTAATTTGATGAAATATTTGATTGATTTTATGTTAAACACATTTACTCTACTTTATAGGTTCAGAGTTTCAGGACCTTTGACAAAGTTTTCACCATGATACAGAGATTAAAAAATAAAGCCATTGATGAGGGGAAGTTGAAGTTGAGAAACAAGAACTATACTTTCAAATCAAATGAGGCTTCCTCCTCTAAATATAATAATAAAAATAATAATAACACCAAAAATAAGAGAACTATAAATATGATTACCCTTAATACCACTCAACTTATTGTTAACCAGCCTAACTCTTCCAATTACTCCAATCAAAACACCAAGAATCAAAACTTCAACACCCAAAAGTAATTTACTCTACCTAGGGAATCATATGATTTAGTCTTGGATAAATCTATAAAATTCAATATCATATAGCTCCCTCTAATCAAGTCTCCATAGCAATTCAATTCCTTTCATCCTGTACCTAGTTGGTATAAAGAAAACAAATTGTGTGCCTTCCACCATGTTATTGGGAATGATTTTATTAGGTGAAATACCTTTAAAAAAATCATCTAAACTCTCATTAACAAGGGGGAAATTATGTTGGATAACCCTAATCAATCTCTGAACCAATCACTTGACATCTTCAGACAACCATTTCCCTACCATGTTCCTTTCACCAACAACAACAATAAAGAAGAATCCTCTCATAATCATGAGGCTCATACTATCAATAATGTTCTTGGTGAACTCATTACTATGGAAAACATTAACCAAATCACCACTTCTCCTAATACACTTATTAAAGTAGTGAAGTTACCAACCTCTCCTTTGATATACACATTAGAGGAGGAAACCATTCCCACTTTACCATTTTCATCAGTCATAAAACAATCCACTCTTCCTTTAAAGATCATTCCTAATGAATAAAATAATTTGCCTACACTTCCCATCAAACAATTACCCTCCTAGATGTTAAAACTTTGTAATCAAAAAAAAGATGAGGTAACTATTCCTCCCTCTCGACCTCTAAGCCTATCTTTTGAATCCACTACCAAGGGAATTAGAACTATTTATAGACCTTTCTTTAGACTGGTTAAACACTTATACTTTTTATCCAATCCTAACTTATATTAGGCCACCTTTTGGTAATAGATTGGGCTCCCTTATATAACCAATTAGGAAACTCCTTTATCAAAAAAACCTACCCTTTCCACTATCAAATCCACTATCATCACAACCCAACCATCAAACACCTCTACCCACAAAAACTATAGCAGCACCATCAAATCCAAAGTCACCAAATCACCTTCTACCATTCTAACCAAATTCACCAAGAACCTTAGCATATTTACCACTCATAACATTACTCATCTATCAATAAAGTTGGATTTAAGTCTATTAAACCTATCAAATAAACTCCAAACTAAGTCAACAAAGAAGGTAAACCCACATCAAAACAAAAAAAACAAAAAATATGCATCTCCACACCATTTTTTACTCTTTTTTTGGACCTCATCCCTCTACCTTAATTGGTAAACCAACCATCCCAATCAAAACCCAACCACCAATTTTGGTTACACCATCACTCCTACTTTCATCCACACCTTTTTTCACTGAACCACCCATAACCAAACCTCATATCTCCCAATAATCTATAAACAAAACACCTACCTTTCAAAAATATACCTAAAAATATTATAACCCCACATTATCAACCTCTTAACCAAAATTAAAACCATCCACCAAGAACACTCCTTTACCCAAAATTTCCACCACCAAGCCGACTTAAAGAAACTTTCTCAACCCAACTACCAAAACCAAGACCCCTATACCTTTACCACCTTTGACTAAGTCTTATTCAAACATTTTTACAATGTTATTACAATATTATTTCTTAACCTTACCATCTATAAAACCATTTTACCCACTTATTCCAAAACCATCTTGGTATATTAATCACCTAGTGTGTTCATTTCATAAAAAACATGAGCATGGCATGGAGAACTATAAGGCTCTCCAAGTATTTATACATTAATTTTATCATGAGGATGAATTATTATTATATGATCCTCCCATGAGCTTACCACTAATATAATAAAAAAAATAGGCACCCAATGCCTACTTATTCCCCCACTCTCACCTCAGTGTGAGGATGAACCAAAGCAATCCTCTAGCCTAACTCCTCCCCCAATCTATACCATACATGTGGTCACACAATCACAAGAAAAACTAAAGGATAAGGTAAATACAAAAGTTTCCATTTCAAGGGCATATCCATCTTCCACCACCTAATCACCTAGCCAACACCAAACACCTTTACCTTCAACCAAAACCAAATTATCCATCTTGGGACCCTGTCAATCCAATCCATCTGAATTAATCTAATGAGTAGTTTCAAAATAGCTTCACCAAAAACTAGTGAAGATGACTTTGTATGAAATATTAAATATCTCACCCCATCACCACCAAACAATGATAAAGGATTTGTAATCCATAAAGGTCTAACTAGAGGACCCAAAACCTCTAAAAGCCTTTGTCAAAGCTCTTCAACTTTCCAACCTTGTTACCTTCAATGCTTAAAAATAACCTCCATCCATATAGATCACCTAGATCCTCCCCTCTTCATTACCATGTACATCAACGAAACCCACATCAAGAGGGTTATGATTGACGGGGGAGATAACATCGATATTATATCATCCCATGGATAAAACCAACTCAAAGTACCCTAGAACATTATGTCAAAAACCTTATTAGTTCTATAATTATTTAATGATATCATGGCCATGAAATTAGGAACTATTATCATTCACATTTTTCTAGGACCATGCACACTTCCTAAGCTCTTATACATAGTAGAAGATGAGTTCTAATAAAATGTTTTACTAGGATTCCCTTTGATCTATTCCATGGGTTGTGTGTCATCCACCCTACACTAATGAATAAAATTTGAAATTGAAGGTCAATTTGTTACCATATAAGCTAATCTGAGTCCTTTTATATCATAAAACATGATGTACTGACCGAATGATGTTCTCCTTCCTACATCCAACAATCCTTCATTAGTAGAAGATGAAACCCTCTCTTTTTCTACCAATGAAGCATCTACGGATTATTCCATCCTTTCCACCCAAATCCACACATCATATCCTTTAGAATAAACCTTCTAACACCTTTCATTAGGGAAGTATCACATTTTGACTCTAGACACTTTTACTACTCCTCAAAAGTATGGGAATATTAACTAACAACTAGGTTATGACCCCAATATTGGAACCACTTTCCCTTTTAGGCCCTCAACTTGTTTAACCAATTCCATATATGGGGGACTTGATAAACCCCTTAACACTTTTATTTACTCTTTTTCACCTTGACCATTCACCTCTAGTCTCTCCTACCTAGATAAACTAGAGTTTTCCTAGACATACCTTTATAAGTGTGCTTCTAAGGTATTTGGTATAGGTTGGTACAAACATGGGACACATGCATTAATTCCAATAAAACCCAAAAACCTCATAAAAAACATAGCATAAATTTCACACCACCTAAACAACAAACCAACCCACCTCCCATTACCATCATTGACAAGGAAATCCCATCCTTAACATCCACTCCACCATCAATAGCTGAGGATTATGACATCATACCCCCTAGCTTTTTTTCATCAACATCATCAACCTCAAACCTATAACTTATCAAAAAGATAGGGAAATCATAACCATTCCTCTCACCCATCTTGAGATGATAGGAGATGACTCTCCTACCATTAATACCATTCAGTGTCAAGACAATGATTCCATTCTCACCTATATTAGTGAAAAATATTACTCTATCTAGAAATCTCTTCCTCTTGAGACTTCAACCATGTTGAAAAAATCCACTATGGATATCCACTTGGGAACTCTAGATAACCCATGCATCATAAAAATTGGCTAATCATTAAATTATGAGGAGCTTTGAGACTTCCCCTCTTTCATATAAGACCATATCATAGCATTTGGTTGGTCTTATAGTGACATGGCAATAATCAACCCCTCC
Organism: Torreya grandis; assembly: GCA_037957365.1. Classification (NCBI taxonomy): domain Eukaryota; kingdom Viridiplantae; phylum Streptophyta; class Pinopsida; order Cupressales; family Taxaceae; genus Torreya; species Torreya grandis. The sequence goes on along the minus strand of JARHVA010005252.1, from coordinate 1,168,644 downwards.
ATTGCTACCCACAACATAGTCACTAACCATAATACTAAGTCTGTTAAGCAAAAAAATTGATGAATTCACCCTTGCATATCCCTTCTCATCAAAGAAGAGATTCAACATCTCCTATCTATCAATTTCATCCAACCTATTGATTATCTGCAATGGGTATCAAATTTCATACCTATCACCAAATCCATAAGGGGACTATAAATTTGTGTGAACTTTCATGATCTTAACTTTTTTTACCCAAAGGATGACTTTCCTTTGCCAAGCATTAACCATCTTGTTGATATTACATACAACCATGAGATGTTATCTCTTATGTATGGATTCTTGAGTTACAATATGATCCTAATTACCATTAAAGATCAACAAAAAACCACCTTTATCACCCCATGGGTTACCTTATGAAATAGGGTCATGAATTTTGGAATAAAGAATGTTGGTACAACCTACCAATGCATTATGACCTACATCTTCCATGGCCTTATTCATATATTCATCAAAGACTATGTTGATGACCTTCTTGGGAAATCCAAATGTCATAAAGATCACTTGGACATTCTTAAGATTATATTTGAGTGACTCATCCATTACCATGTCTACCTTAATCTGAAGAAGTGTATCATCTTATCAAAAAATATCCTTTTCTTTATCATCTCCCTTCAAGGAATTGAAGTTGATCCTACCAAAATAAAATCAATCCTCAACATGTCTCCTCCTATCCACCTAAATCAATTATGCATCTTGCAAGGGAAGCTCCAATCCATCTATCACTTTATCTCTCAGCTCTCAAATCAATGACAACTATTACACCACCTTATAAAGAAAGATGTATCTTTTAAATGGAACAAAAATTGTCAAAAATCCTTTAATTAATTAAAATATTACCTTATATCTCCACCTATCTTCATACCTCCCAACGAAGATCAACCCTTTTACCTTTATATTTCCACCATTGACCACTCCTTAGGGGCAATGCTAGCTCATCAAGATGAGCAACATAAAGATCAAGTCATCTAATACATTAGTTATATGCTTGTAGATTACAAGACTTGGTACACCCATAATAAAAAAATTTACATTAACTTACTCTTTTTGGCCACCAAATATCACCATTACCTTTTCAACCACAAGAACTATATCATCACCAACACCAACCCACTCAAATATTTTCACTTCATGCCATACCAAAACTAATGTATGGCAAAGTGGCTCATGCTTTTATCTAAGTTTGACCTTGAGTTCCTTCAAAAGAAGTTAATTAAAGGGCAAATCATTTCCAACTAATTGGCCAAAAAGTCCATTAGCAGACAACTGACCTCCTCTTCTTGACTTTATAGATGAGTCAATTGCAACCCTGTCTTAGGTAGACTTCACCTATCAAGTAACCATATTCTTCAATGGATGAAAGTGTCAACATGGTCAGGGATCTAGAATCATCCTTATCCCCCTTCAAAGTGAACCTATTCCTTTATCCTTCAAGATAGATTTTTAATGTACTAATAATATGGATAAATATGATTCCCTAGTGATAGGTCTCCAAATTATGTTGGGAGTAAAAATAATAAACATATTTGGTGACTCCCAACTTGTGGTCAATCAATTAAATAGATCTTATTAGTATAAGAATGATGTATTGAAATTTTAAAAAAACTAGTTGATGTACTCTTGGCATCCTTTGAAAACTACCATTTCCAAACCACTCTATGACATATGAATACGTTTGTTGATACTATATCTTCCATCAATCCCTACATCCCATTTTTACCTTCTAAATCTAGGTTATCTATCAATATCCATCAACTTACCTATCCCTCTTATGTAAAATTAGACTCTCCCACCATCTTCAATATGGAGGAGACTGGTCTCATTAGACCTTTGACTATCTTAAACTTGCCATCATTCCTTTTGGTCTTTCCAAGAATGATAAAATAGCATTTATTTAGAGCACCTCACATTATAATATATTGGGGGGAATTATTTATGAACATAGCTTTGATGGTCTCCTCTTCCATTGCTTATGTAGTCATGAAACCTCTTATGTTATTAGGGAAATACATTATTGGATGTATGGGGGATACTTTAATGTCTTAGATTTCACTAAATGCATCCTTCACCTTGGATATTATTGGACACCCTTAACTAATATTGTTGTGATTAGGTGAAAAAGTGCATCAAATGTCAATAACATGCTAATTTACATCACACACCTAGCCATAGTCTTTAATTATCCAAATATTTATATCCCTTCTCATAATTGGGTCTATATCTCATTAGATAAATTAACCACCATTATTCACATTGATATCATTATATCATCATCGTAATATAATATTTCACCAAATGGACAAAGGCTATTCCTGTCATCTCAACCAAAGTTGAAAACATTGTTGACTTTATCAACCATCATATTATCTATCATTTCGGTGTTACTCATAGAATTATCATTAGCAATGGAAAATACTTTAAAAAAAATAAGTTCAAGGTATTAATGATGCATTTGGTATCTAGTTAAGTTTATTATCACCCTATCATCCACAAAAAAATGTATAGGTAGAAGCCTCTAACAAAACTATTAATAACATGCTAACTAAAATGGTTAATTCATCTGGTCAGGATTGGAATTTATACATCCCCTTTACCTTATGGTCCTATCATACTAGTATTTAAATCCCTATGGGTGTAACCCCTTTCTCTCTAATTTTTATATCAGAGGTTATCTTGCCTCTCAAAGTCCAAATTCCCTTTCTTCATATATCCTTACATGATCTTATCTTTGAGAGCCATTATCATAAAGAATGTTTATCCCAACTTGATTTTCTTGACAAGGATCATTTAGCTACTCTTACTCACCTTCATGTATATCAAGAGTGAATCAAATGCACTTATAAAAAAATATTAAAATTTAATAATTCAACATCAGAGATCTCATCTTAAAGGAAAATCAACATGTCACCAATATGAAGAAAAATAAGTGGGTCAAATTTGATTTTAATTAGCTTCAAACTTATATAATAATTCACAAGTATGGATCAAGAGCTTACTAATTATCTTCTCTTGAATGTAACCTAGAACATAATCCCCTTAATGTTTTTCATCTATATCCTTTATTTTCATAAACATAGGATCAAACTCACCTTTTTGTCTAACTTAAGCTCGTCCCTTATTTTCAAACCACATTCATCTCCCTATTTTAGGGACAACTTATTAAAAATTAATCATGTGATTATCCATCACAATCATATCCTAATATTGAGAAATGGGTGCCATAACTCTACCCATGGCAAGATTCTCATGGTACTTTTTACCCCTTTTATATGATAGATTCCCATGATAATTGTCACTTAAACCTTTATTACACCTAGTCAACCTTCTTGTGATTCAATTTTTCCTTCATAAATGAGAACCTTTAAGCCTATATAATCAATTATATGTCAAAAAATATTAAAATCATAAAAAAAAAATTATGGGTCACTTTTAGTATCCACAGACTACTCCCTCAAAGGACAACTACCAAAACATATCAAAATTTCTCAATATAAAGTAGAATTCTCATTTTAAGGACAACTATCAAAAGATTTAAACAAAGCACACAAACTTATACCACTCCCTTGAAGGATGGATAAGTAAAGCATTTGTAAAAAGCATATAAATTTCTTGGAAGATTCTCATATCGATCAGCTTCCCCAACCTCTCCAAATAAAAATAAAAGATCAAAAGACCCATTATAAAAATTTGAAAAAAAATTGAAAGCCATAATCAGTTCTCATAGGTAGAATTCCCACATCGATTAATCTTCACCTTACATGATATGGACTTGTTTATATTGACACTTTGGTAATCCCTAGAAGAGGCATGATTGTCTCATAAGAAGGTTTCACCTTCATCCATCTCCCCTTTCCACACCATAAGCAAGGGGTTTTAAGCTTACTTGACATCATGTGATCAAAACACCTTTTAAACCCACTAAAAAACACTCTTGTGAATCATTCAGAGGGCTTATGTTCCTTAATCTAATCCAACATTAATTTTTTTTCATCTTTTCCAAAGAAGAAGCATCAAACCTTCTTATTCTCTTTTACTATTTGATATTATCATTAAGTTTTTTGTATTTTGATTATCTTATATATATTTTCTCACATTTAACTTCATTATTGAACCTAATTTATGTATTTTGACAACTTCATCAAAATAAATGCATTTGACCATGTGTTTTTACCTTATTGGTTAAAATATTTTTAACTATACAAACATTTTAATTAATTAAACCTCTCCCACATCACACATCTTCTAACGATCAATCACATATACTAATCCATCTATCATATCTACCACACTTTGATCATACATTAGAAATAATTGAGTCATTCACACATATTATTCATCAAATGTTTGAATCTAAATGAGGAAGCATATACTCATTAAAATTATGCATGAACATAATCATCACCATCATCATAGTCATCCATAAACCATGAAAATAATCACATCTAACCATGTCCACCCACACATAACCAATATCCATAAGAATAATCATATCAATATCATAAACATGATCATCTTAGACATAAATTAAATAATAATCAACAACAAACAACATCATCACATAAGCATATCATAAATATCATCATCATCCTACCATTTCCCACATCCATGTAAATATGATCCATAAAATATAACCATAAAAATAATCACAAAACATCATAAGCATCATCATATCATAAACAAAATCCAAAAAATATCTAGCCATCACATTCCATGCCTACTTAGGTAATTCCACATTAACCATCACATCATAATCACATTAAAAACATCAATCCATAATCATCATGAACATAAATTAAAGAACCATATCACCACATGCCTATCTAGATGAGTCCACATAAACCATCATGAACATAATCATATCAAATCATAAATAAGAAACATGAAAATCATAACCATGAGAAATAAATCATAAACCATGATCATATCTATATACATCAAAATACTGATCATATATATAATAATGTGCATATCTCTCAAAATATGTATACATCTCCCTACATCAAATTGTATACTGGTATCAAAATCATACCAAACATAAAAAAATCATGTCTCACAACAAATATAAGCCCCTAGGTCACCACTACCTCTTGGATCTTGCCCTCCTATACCTACTTATGTTCCCATAGATGCAACCCATTGACCTAGTATCACCATGCCTGCACCTCTTACAATATTAAATCTATACTCACCCCACCAAGGCTCATTTAGATAGTGCCTAAAGACCAATTCATCATAATACTATAGCTCCTACATAGTCAATACATATCTTAGCATCGAGATAGGTGCTACTAGTCTGATAGCTACTGGTAATCCTCTTACATATAAGAGAGAATCTCTCTTCTACATCACCATGGCTAGTTGAGTTCTATCCTAATCTCTCTCTCTCCTATGAGAGTGGACACATAAACCTATGATACTACAAAGGATACCTATGCTTCTATTAGAGATGCCTAAGCTATGGTTAGATCCACTCATACCTAGTCCCTCTCAACAATCATTGCCTATATATCTAGGGAAACCCCCTTCACTTGAGCCTACTTACCATATCCTATTGACCACCATCATCCCCTCCAATACTATCAATAACATAATGTGTCTGGTGTTATGCATGATAGACATATGCAACACCTACATCATCCATGTCTATCTTTGTAGGTAACTCCTCATGGTTAATGAAATCATGTACTAGTTATGGAGTAGCTAGTGAAAACTATGCATCCTCACTCCTATACTTTTGGAATGCCTCGAGTACATCCTACAAAAGGGTGAACTATTTATATAACTTATCAAATGGAATCAGATCTATCGCATGGTCTCATCTACCATAGATCCATCAATAGATTTAAAGAGATAAGGTATGTCTCTTATAGGGTGCCCATATAGGAAAACTAACATATGATCTCTAAATCACATCTCCCACAACAAATTTTTTTTATCAATCCTTGTAGCAGTCTATGTCATGTGCCCCTCCTCCTAGTCATGAAAGTCCATAATCACCTCTCCACCTCATATATCCAACTCTAAAGTCCATCCACATAAAACCCTCTTATGATAGTCCCATAAGTCTCAGTACTTAGATGTGCTTATAGGCCCAATAATGGATAACAAAATTTACACTAATCATGTATCTCATGTGGGCTTGAAACCCCCACAACTCTCAATAAATCTAAAATAATATCATAGGTGACCATGTGAACATTGTGTGACCTAACCACATCTCAACAAGCACCCCTAGCAACAAATAAGGGAATCTCCCATTAATCAAATATAGTAAGACATAATAGGTGACCACTATAATTATCATAATGAATAGCTAACTCGTATCCCTATCACTCTGGTATAGTGGAATGTAGTGGAAGCCTCCAAAGTGATACCTCATAAAATTGATGTCCTTTTCATACAAGAGATCTATCTGCCCATCCTAGTCATCACTCTCAATATGGTAGATCAACTCACCCCATATGGTTAACTACATTATCTTATGAATGTCCTTAGGCAAGATGGTCATCTCATTTTATAGAAGTAAGAAGGTGTTAGTGGTCAGGTCTCATCGCATGATGAGTGCCACTAACATCATTGCATCATGAGGTATGTGCTAGTAGTACCACATGCCTTTAAGGCCCACATCTTCTATATAGTCCTAGTCTACATCTATCATGCCTCATTGAATATCATTCAATATTTGGGGCACCTTATCCCTTATCTATATCCTCTCTTGTGCCTACAGGGTTTGATAGTTGAAACCTTAGTTTATTGACATTTTTTTCCTATGATTTTTACCACTTACACCTACCTCCTATTCTAATATATCTAACTCATAATATTTACCTAATATGGCCTATACCTATTACTTTACCCCATAATTTAACCTTCTTGACCTATACCCAAACCTTCACCTAACCCCTACCCTAACCTCTTGACCTTTTCGTAACCATTAACCTCAACTATTACCCATTAACTATTTACTATCAACTATTAAATCTTAATCATTCACCAAACTTTCAACTCATCCATCGACCATTGATGGTCAACTATTGTAATAGTTGAACACTAATAATTAGGTGACTAGCCAATGATAGTCATCACAAAATGACCTATTGATGATCACATATTGATTACCAATGGTTGATAATGACCATCTATGGTCATTGTGTAGTGATCATTGGCCATCAAAACAAACCCTACCCCTTAAAACTACCTACTAAAAGACATAAATAACTAAAAAACACTTTCCTAATCTTCATCCTACCTTCCCCCATCTACCCTACCATTACCAATATGACTCTAAACTATAAAATTCAACTCTAGAATGAAAAATAATATCAACAAACCTAGCCCTAGGTTAACACCTACCCATAAAATAAATAGCTAAAATATTGAATTATGCATTCACTTACAAATTTGAAACTAATATACCAATTAAACATAATACCTACCTAATTTCTCAAATACCATTAAGGATCAACTTTGGGGATCACCACTTGACCTCATACTCTCTATCATCCCCTCTACATCCTCAATAACTTGATCAACCTTAAATCAATCCACTCAATCTGACACACTCACTCACTAACAAACCATCACTAGTTCTTTTCCTTAAAATGCTAAAAAGTGCAATCATCAAGGGTCAAAGTTCACAATGAAGGAATAAAACCCATGGCAACCCTTTTGTCTTTACCATTTTAGGGTTGATGTATGACCATTGATGGTCAACTAATTTAGGGTTTTCCCTCCCAACAATAACTTTTCCAAACAAAACTTCACCTAATACAAACCACTAGAGATAATCTTCTCTGACAACCCCCATAAACTATTTCAATAATATATCATGTTCCTTTTTTTCCTAATATTATCATATTTTACAATGACCTTATTTTGGTCATTTTGACTAAATTGACTAAATTTTACAAGATGAACATTTTGAGCTTGCACTATCTTGCATGAAACCAACCAATTCTGTCTTCCAAAGGTCACTTCCTACCTTGGATACATACAAAAACACTAACCTTATCTATGAGACTTGTGTTTACAAGTGTAACCCAACCACCATGATTAAATGCGATAACATAGTCTACTTGTCACCCATCCTTCTAATGTTGACCTTATTTTTACCAACCATGGAAACCTAGTTAATACATGGTCTTGGCTATAGTACTTAGTCACACTTTGTATGTGTGTTTTCACTTTAGTTCCCAACCTATCACCCACTTAGTGACCAACTTACCCACTCATCAAACCTACACCTAATTCTATTTTACCTCATCAAATCCTAGTTTGAGGGGGAACACCTCCTCTCATGGTCAAGATAACCTAACCTTTAACCTAAAATCTATTTTTATTTTGTAGCTTGCTAATACAAACTGCATAATAAAAAAAGGATAAATGTAGACATTAGAAAACCATACATAATGTTTCTAGATGTTGAACTAACCATTAGACCACCTCAGGACCCCTTAGGGACTATCCCATAACATATCAACCCCAAACCTAACTCACCCTAGCTAATATTTCACTAACTTAACCTTTGACCCATCGACTATTGATGGTCACCCTAACCACTAATGGGTATACTCGATCACCAATGGTCTAGTTTAAATTACCTAAATAGTGTAACTCCAACCCAACCATAGCTTAATTTTTATTTTTAGCTATCTATTTCATGTGCAAAATCACTGCATGTTGATGTTAAAAATAAATTACTTGTTGAAAATTTTATTGAATTGATTATTTCACCTCTCCTATCTTCTTATAAATAGAGAGAAGGAGGAGGTGAAAGAGAGTGCATCTAGAATTTGATAAATCAAGCATCAAAGATCACCAACAATCATCAGATCTTCTTGCTTTAGATCTTCTTTTATAGGTATTCTCCCAGTGAACTAAAAATTAAGCTAGAGATCAGAAGTGTTAAAAAAACTCATTAGTCAACAACCAAGTACTGTTACTCTACCAAAATTACTTCAAAATCCATAATAAATTCTCAGCCACACACCTCAACCCTTATTTAGATTAGCAAGTTAAGCATCTATTTTTAGTAATTAATTTACTTTATTTCTGTTTCATAAATAACCTAGCCCAAACCCACCTTCCAAAATCTCATTATGTAACCTCATCAACCAATTTATTAACCCAACCCATAACCCATAGTAACTAATGATGGTCACCATGACCATAAACAGTTTGTCCATAACCACCAATGATCACCCCTAACCACTAATAGTCACTATGTGATAAATAAATAATAAGCTATTTTCACCCATCAAACCTCAATGAAATTGCACTTTCTACCTCTTTGCCTAATCACATAGCATCACCCTATTTTTTTAACCATACCTAAATCATATAACATTAATATCAATCTATTTATTTCTATTATTAGTCAAATTCACCTATTCATTTATCAAGCACTTCTTTTATTTGATTTGAGTACCTTTTTTAATTTACACAAGTAATTTATCTTTCATTTTTAGAACTTGATTGTTTAAAAGTGTGAATTGGCATCCTCCAAGGAAGCTTGTGCTTCTTGGATATATATTTCTAGGTAATATACCCTACTATCTAACTAATCAATTACCTCTTTAGTGTATTGTTATCTTCCGTTCATTCCTCCCAAGCCAAAGATGAGTATCTACAATCATCTAAATCATGGAGCACAAACCAAATCTAGGTTATACTAACCTCACCCTTATTTTGAGTTTTACAACTTTCTTCTTAAGAAATAAATAAAAAAAATTATGTGAAACAATTATGGGACATTCTCTTAAAATCCCTCATTATTCTATTCTAAAGGTTGTGGGACCTAATTTTAAAACCCTCTCCTTGTTTTTAGTACCTCTAAAAAACCCTCATCTTTTACCCATAGCTAATAAAAAATAATATCAAAATTTCCCCAATCTATTATAACCATGAATACCCCAATGTAACATTTCCTTATGAAAAATATTCATATAAATACAATATTATATCTATTACTTTGGGCCCCAAAGAAATTTTAATAATAGTGTGACCCATTCCATCACTAAATACATGTCCTAAATGTCTTTTATTGTATCCTATGATATTAATAAATATCATTATGAATTTATTACATTTTTATTTATGATTTAAAATAATTTCTTATCTATTTTCACCTCTAATAAATTATTTAAGGACCATTGGTTCCATAAGAGGAAATTCCTAATAAATATCAATCTTCTCAAAATGTGAGCTAGAATAACTTCATCTCTTAATACTACTATCCTTAGGAGACTGATGAACCATTGGCTCATTTGTAAGAACACCATAATAAATCTTAGTCTATATAGGATAATCATTATGATAATATGTGGAATGGTATCTTAGTGATCTAGTGTCTACTTATGCAAATTTAATAACCTCTTCATCAAAAAGGTGCTCAACAATTTTTCATAGAGCATATAAATGGCCCATTAATGCTATGATAATTAAAAATGGTCTGGTATTTACTCATTATAAATAGTGGGGAGGGTGATGATAATTAGGCAAAAAATAAATTAATTTCTTATCTAATAATGTTTAAAAATTACACTTGGTTGATTATGATTTCTCATATGTGCCTTTTATTGAACCCTTACATATATTTTCTTTTTGTTATTTATTTTAATTGAGAACCTTATATGGGTTCATTACTTAGGTAAAAATTGCATCAAAATTTAATTCCTTATGATTGCATTTGTTCTTGCGTGATGAGGTTCTTGGTTCAATTTTAGTCCATCTTAATTCTGAATTGGCATCATATGCATAATTATAAATATCTAAGTACATCTTCCTAAAATACATGTACATTTGGTGTATTACTCATTATTTGAGTGGTGAAATAAGACCCTTACTAAAGATAATTTTATTTTTTAAATATGAGGGTTGATGCATTAGAGAATGCAAGGTTTTCTTATTCTCAAAATATAATTTTCAATAATCCCATGATTTCCCTAGTTTAAATTTTGGAGATGTTACAAGGTTAATTTAGGATCTTTAAAATTGTTAAAATAATAGATTAAAATGTCATATAGATTCTTTAAATATGGTTTTAAATCACTAGGGAGGCTATAAAACAAATCTAAGGCTTTTCCTTTTAGGATTATATAAAAGTATTTTAATAATACTCACCCATCATTGTTATATTTCCCAAAATAAAGTGTATGCTTGGATAAATGATCATACGGATATCTAGTAACATAAAATAATTTGAAATTAGGCATAAAAACCTCCTTTAGGTAATTAGACTCAAACATAAATAGCATAACAAGTTGACCAATAATGACATTATCATTCATAAAATTCTTATATGTTCTAGTTGAAATAATGAGATCAAGCACTATTTTTGAAGGTCCATTATGGCATAGATCATGAAGGTAATTTGACTAGTAGGAATAGTAGTAGACTCACTCATGGGTTTTAATATACTATTTACTTTAAAAATATGTCTAAGGGAGTCATAACCATTATAAAAAAACAAATTAGGATTGCATTCTAAGTTAGAATCATTGAATGATTTAGACTAATTACCTAGCATACCATTCTCATCACATTTTTTTGTAAGTAGTGGTGTAACTTAATTCACATTTCATTTCAATAGTATCCACATTCAAATAAATATTTTCAATTTTTTTGGAAGGAGAAGAAAGATGATTATTACATTATACTTTAAAATAAAAGGGAGAAGTATCACACTCATTATTTGTATTTTTTAGGGAGGGGGAATAAATATCACACTTTTTATATAATTTTACATTATAAGAAAATAGAGAAACATCATATTAATTTTCATCCTTTTATACTCCAATAGGTGGAAGAGGAATATCATGTACATTTTTCACATGTGAAAATGAAGATATATCACATTTTTTTAAATCATTTTCTATGTCTAGAGGTAGAGAATTAATTTTACCAGTTTTGTACCAGTTTTTATTTATAGAGAGAGAATGAATAAATTTTGTTTTGTATAATTTGTTACTAATATAAATATAGTGAAGATCATAATATTTTGTATCATTTATAATTTATATATAAGGGATAGAAATGTCATGATCATATTAATGCATATCATCTACACATGGTATTATTTTATTGTCCTCATTATATGTTATGTTAGAAAATAGTATATAGGGTAACTCATTGTAATTTTAATATTTTTATAGTTTATTATTATAAAAATATAAATAAAAGGTATGGGAACTAGATCCTTCTTTTTCAATACCATACTTTTCATTTCCTTCTATGATATATACATCACTATTATACTAATATTAATCATAGTCATGATCATAATCATTACCCTCATGATCATGATAGTCATATACATATTTAAAATAATTAATCACATAAATTTTCTTATTTTTCCATTCATTATCATAAACATAAGGCATGTCATGGATATATTGTAGCAAATATATGGGATGATGACTATTAGGAGTTTTAGCTTGATTGTTCATTATTGATTTTATCCTTTATAGATCTCTTGAGACATAAGAAAATCATAATACTTATAAGTGATAAAACATATATATTATGGTTTTTTTATGGATAAAAAGCCTAGTGACAAAAGGATGAAACCCTGAAGAGGTCTATCATTTGCTTGGTTATATGAATTAAAGTTTGACCTATATATTTTTGTCTATTATAATATTAAATAAACAAAATTAAGATAGAAAATAATAAATAATTTAGATTCATACCATACCCATTTGTATGCATATAACATAAATACACATATGATTTATCATATAATATAACTATATAAATCATTAATAAATGATGGATGATAAGGATATTAAATTATTTCATGATATATTCTATGTTTTGGTTCTCTAAATGTTTCATCATCATATTATATAATGATTATTTATGTGTCCATATTATGGACCAATTATCAAATCATAAAATGTCATTAACATTAGTCTCAACTTATTTCTAGATCAGGGATTGACTATTTAGGACTCCTACACTTCAATATTTTCTCTTGAAGTGATGAACCTTCTTATATAATTTTATTTTACACCTTCATCCACCTTCAAACCTACATAAGACAACCTATATTTCTTATCATTTTTCATAACCTAGTTGTTGAAATCTTGATTAGGATATCCTATAAAACATTTAATATTTTTTTTTGAGTTATCCTTAGATACCATGTGTATATATGGTTTTACTCCATTACCAATACTCAAAAGAGATAAAACCAAATTTATTTCTTCCTCCATTGTGAGTGGGTGGTGTATCATGTGGATATAAATCTAAATGTTATTTTTATTGTGACCAACATTGATGAAAACATGTAGAATATTACTTTGATCTTAATGTACTTTAGATATTTCAATTAGTAAATATATATATAAGTTTACACTTTTTCAAATTATTTTTTTAATAATGAATTCTCATACCTAAATACCTTCAAGGGAATTTTTATATATAGAAGTCCCAGATTTTAATTATGATATTAATTGACATGAAATATTTAACCCAAATGGGTTTAATGTGTAAAAGCAAATGGTTAATATGGAAATGTTCTCAAAACAAACCAAAAAAAGTCTGATGGGAATTTCCATCAACTTTGATTACTAATGTTATATGTTAGTGTCTTTGGCTACCAAAATTTTCTAAAATATTTAGAAAATGCAAATCTAATAAGGAAAAAGTTTAGGTATTCCTATGACATAATAAATTAATATCAAAGTGATAAAATTTATCATCATTTAGTCAATTAAATTTAATAATAATATAATAATAATAAGATAAACACACCAACAAGACTTGAATTCATAATTGAGAGTCAATATGTATAAAGTCATATAAAATCATGGTATAAAAACAAGGCTTGTACCAACTTTGGGTATCTAAATTTTGAGATGGAACTTTTTAGACATAGGTTTTGAATATAGAACTATATATGTAATTTACATTACCATGCTTAGATTTTATAGCATGTGTAACCTTACCTTCAAGTGATTTGACTATTAAAGATAAAGTTTGGATTTGATTTTGTAATTCCTATATATAATTCATCATATCAAGCATATGATCATAAATGGACACACTATGCACACTATTTCACATGGGTTGGGAATATTTAGAAACAATCACAAATTTTATACCTGTCAATTTTTTTATTTATAGATAATTTTATAGGATAAGACACCCTACCTCTTGGGACTTTGATAACATGGACCTCCTTATCTAATATAAGCCCAAGAAAAATAAATGGGGAGGGATGGTTTCTATCACTACCTTTAGGAGGAACCAAATGAGTCACACATGGAATAATTTAAAATTCAACATTAATTTCAACATTATTTCTATTGAACATAAATTTAACCCATTTCATTACATTATTTTGAAACCAATTATATACACTAGGAAAGTAACATTAAATTATTATAATCATAACATGAATAAAAAAATATAAAATATGAATATCCATTATATTTATCACATAATGCCCAGATAAAGAATTGGCCACCCCAATAAAATAATGACATTTTTTAATTTTTTTAATAAATATCAATAAATAAACTAAACCTATGTGGGTGTGGGTGTATGTGTATATATATCCATTTTCCATTAGGCCAAATTTAGTAAAAGGGGAAAACATAATTTTAAAAATTATAAATAATATTTTAAGGAACAAAAATATATTTTTTGATCCAATAAGAAAAATTAATAAAAACCTCTAAGAGTTTTGAAAATAGATTCATTTTAAGTGAGATATGAGTTGAATATATATGAGGACAAGACACAACCCCAATATAAGAAACCCTAATAGGAGAATATAAATAAAATATTAAGTTAAAATTAAAATACATTATCTTTATGATTATGATAAGGGGAAATCAAATTTTATATTTAAAATTAAAACCGAAATAGATAATAAATTTGAAACCTTGGGAAGGAATGATGAAAACCTAATGAAAAAAATACATAGGGTTTTCCATGCTGAAAATAATAATCAAGCTCAATATAATGTTTTAACTTATTTTGTATTTAAAAGATCTAAAAAGGGTAAAAATATTGAAATTCAAATTAATAAAATAGGGAATTGTACAAAAAAATGTAAATTCATAAATATATATTGATTACAATTAATAAATATATAAATGACAATGGGATAAGGTATGTAGCTAATTTTTATATTAATATTACTCATTACTTATGTGCATTCATCTATAATTCTCTAATATATCTATGTGAATACAAAACTTAGAAAATATACTATTAAAATTTACTAGGTATTATTGATGAATCCCAAATAAATGTGGCAATTGGTCTCATCCACAATTTACTAGAATTATTTGTGTAATTTATTGGTATATTTTTTCATAGGTAATTACACCTACTTGTATACATATTTTATATTTAATATATTAATATTTATCCTATTTATAGATATTAATTTTGCTTTCTTTTTACTTAAAAACTTGGCTTCACTTTCAACACTTTATTGACCTAAAATAATTTGAGAAAATGATGGATTAGACAACCCAAACCACTTTGTGTTGAGTGGTTGAGTATTGTGTACATTTAAATACATTAGAGAGGGATAAAACCACATGCATTTATCCCATGTGTGTGTGTGTGTGTGTGTGTGTGTGTGTGTGTGTGTGTGTGTGTGTGTGTGTGTGTGTGTGTGTGTGTGTGTGTGTGTGTGTGTGTGTGTGTGTGTGTGTGTGTGTGTGTGTGTGTGTGTGTGTGTGTGTGTGTGTGTGTGTGTGTGTGTGTGTGTGTGTGTGTGTGTGTGTGTGTGTGTGTGTGTGTGTGTGTGTGTGTGTGTGTGTGTGTGTGTGTGTGTGCGTGTGTGTGTGTGTGCGTGCGTGCACGCGTGCGTGTGTGCATTCTCAATAGTGTTCCACCATAACTAAATACAACTCTTGGTGATTTTTACCCTTGGCAACATACAACTTTGATATTTCATTTTGTATTCAGACTTAGATTTTAGGACTATTCCTTCAAGGGTCTTTTTGATTTTAATGCTTTTGGATAATGCCTCAAAGGTGTGTATATATATTTTTAAGTATTTTCTAAGTTAATTTCAGATAGGTTTAAATTAATTGGCCTTAGGTTTGATTTTTATTTATAAATGAATCTTCATTTAATTTTTCCCATAGCCAATATGTGAAATGTGCATAGGTTATCCCAAAAGAGAGATTTGAATTTTAAAAATAATCATTAGAATATTTGTGATGATATTAAAAAAATTTTATGATGTCAATAAATACCAACAAGTGTAATTGTATCACTCTCTAGAGAGGAGAAATAGTGATCTAGAACATATAAATAGTATGTTTAGTATAGTATAACATTTTTTAAAAAACTAGGGAGATCCTAAGTATGAATAATAAAAAAAATAGGTTGGCCAAGTCCATATATAAATTTAAAAAATTAGAGAAAATGTGAGCAAGATTAAGATATGTAACTGTGTGTCATGTATGCCAAATATATGTCAAAATTTATGTGTCTACACTAGGGTATGCTTATCCTAATTTTGGTGTTTATAGACAATAAGCAATAAACATGTTACACATAAGTAAATCTAAACATGCATACCTAAAATACCTAATTTTAGTCTAATTAAACTGGTTCAATTTATAAAAAGGCAAATTTAAACATACATAACTAAAATATTAATTTATGGTCTATTTAAGATGGATAAATACAAAAAAAATGTCGAGTGTCAAAATTATAAATTAAAACAATGCAATGAATTTATAAAGAGGTTAATAAATGTGTACACCTTGATTATTCTTCAAATTTGAGAATGAATTCTAATTATGTTGACTATGTTTGACCTACTTCTAAATTTCCCAACTTTTATTATGATTTAAGATGAGATATTACTTATATAAACCTATTCTATACATTCTTAGTCGTAACAATCCTAACACATAAGTATTGTCTCTATGAAATGATTTTGCATATGTGTCACTAGGTCTATCTATGTAAGGTTTATAATATATATTTTATAGTGCCTATGTATTTTATCTTCCTGATTATGACTCTATTATCACTTCATCAATTTGTAAGGAAAAATATGTTGTATAATTAAATATTCACTTTGACCTAGTTTGCACTCTCTAAAATAAAACATTAGTAATGGATTCAAATAATTAGCAAACAAATATTGCAAACTATGTCTCCACCATGCTCCTAATCTAACCTCCACATATTTATATGGTATCTAGATGTAATATCTCAAGTAAGGGTTTCATCCTTCTCTTCACTAAAAGTGATCAATGTAACTACTGAATTTTAATTGCCTTCCTTTGGCATAAGGGAATGTGTATAAATACTAAGATGGATGAATGTCACATATGTGTAGCATTATGAAACATAATTTAAATATAAAATCTTGGATCTAATTTTGTCCCTAGGTGTTATGGATGTTCTCTTATCTCTCTTGATTATTGGATTCTATATTTATTCTCTTCTAATGACTTAGTAATGATTTGTATTTATAGGATGAATTAGGATGACACAAGTATACTAACTTACCTTTTGAAAATTCAAATAGGAATTTTAAAGTTGTGAGTTAAGTGGAAATAGGTATAATAACCTAAAAATAGAAAATAGAAAATCCTATAGGGGTATAGGCTTGTCTAAGACATGATTGTATGGCTAAAAGATTGTTTAGGAGATAGGTGGGGACCAATTTTTTAGGCAAGATTGGATAACAAGTGATAAATAGTTCAAATATATATACCTTTTGGATAATTATTGAGGTTATTTTAAGGCTCAATGGACAAAATAGAGACTCATGTGGGTATGGGGCATCTTAGAAATGGGTTAAAATTTATAATTTTTCCAACTAAGATAAATTTGGAATAAAATATGAGAATAAGGGCTTTGTGAAAAATTTGGATGTCTACATAATGTCCCACTTTAAAATTGGTGTGTGATTAAAATGAATGCATGTATTAAATTATACATGCAAATAATTTTAAATACACACCATTGATTACCTATATAATAATGAAGTGTTTGACCCTACTCTTGATAATTTTCCATCCACACATGACTAGTTTATTTACCTAAAACAAGTTCCATTTTCTACATGTAACTAAATTCTCATGCTATTCGTGTGATTATTTGAAAAAAAATAAGTTTGAAAATTTGAAAATTGGCTCTTGAAATTGAAAT
Organism: Torreya grandis; assembly: GCA_037957365.1. Lineage (NCBI taxonomy): Eukaryota > Viridiplantae > Streptophyta > Pinopsida > Cupressales > Taxaceae > Torreya > Torreya grandis. The sequence continues at coordinate 1,150,464 of JARHVA010005252.1, read as the reverse complement.
TCAAAGGAAACATGGGAAATACTAATCAGGTTTTCTATTTCAACCAAATTTCACCATGATTTATCCATCACTATACTTTTAATATGTGTTTCAAACATATCAAATACACTTTTTATAGATTTACCAACAACCCATCCACTTCTTTATCAAATAAATAGATAATTAGCTCATTTTTTATCCATATCCTGAAATTGAAACATATAGATTGCCCCATTTTGAGGTGATGTATGAGGACCTTATTGTTGTATAATTCTCAAAATAATACATCAAAACACCATATACAAGGAAAAATAATTTATTTATTATGTTTTATTATCTAAAACATATGCAATTAATAATTTGACCTCATATGTTATAAAATAATATAGAATGTTATTTTTTACACATATAGAAACCTTGACTTTGTATTTGAATTTTGAATTTTGTATTTTTTTATTCTTTAATTTTTATATTAGCATCCAAGTGTGCTACAATAGATCATGAAAAAATCCAATTTTCCAAAGTAAATGACTATTATGCCTATATAAAAAAACACACCCCATAGGTGGACCCAAACAAAATAATTATAATATAATAAAAAAATATTTCCCATTTATCCATGGTAACCACAATGATAATGCAAGAACTAATAAAATACCACCTAATGTTAGTGACTACACCCAAGGTAGTGATTTGACTCATGACATGAATCAAAATAAAAGACAACAAGAGTATCCTCAAGTAACAATGATTCCTACAAAAGCAAACATATAGACATGTAAGAAATCATTATTGCATAAACAACCAATGTAATAGTGTAAAAATTACAATATAAATATATCCATGTGACAAGAGATGTATAATATTCTAGAAAAAAAAATAGTAACCAATGTAAATAGATCAATGTGATAAAGGACAAGAAATGATAGATCTCACCATGCAAGAATGATACTTTGAAATGGAAATGACCCCAAGGTAGGGCATGTTGTCTATGAAATAAGAAAATATAAGATGCATATACACCACATTAAATTATGTAATATATATATCACTCACTCCAAAAAATATATAATTGACTATTTTGTTCCATTGAATCACTAATGCTAGACATAAGGTAGGTTATTCAAATGTATGCCGCTTAAGGTAGACATTATTGTTGTGGAATTTTATAATTATATGTGATCATATAGTGTTATTAACCTATATGATATGTATCCATATGTGTGATATTTGACCCTTGATTGTATGCATAGCTATAAATATCATCTTCCTTCTCTTGAAAACCTTAAGTCTTCTTATGAAAGTTGAATACCTATAAAAATTGAGGAAGTGTAATTATGTTAAACTCATCCAAATCACCCCTAATAATGATTGAATACTACATATATCCAATACTATTAATATGGAATTAATACCACACATTTATTCAACTTCTTGTTAATCTGAAATTATTATATTTCACTATATGGATTCAAGTATAGGTCTAGTATTGATCTTGACAATATTGGCACTTGACCTAGACTAGTGTACTTCAAACTTGGCTGATGATTTTTCATAGTAATTGATTTTTAATTTGGTAATAATAGGTAATAATTTATCAACATGAATTATTTTACTTCATTGGTACTTGATAATGATAGGTGATTAATAATATTGACTTTATTTTCATTTGTAGGTACTCATTTATGTAATTTCCCACACCATCGACATAATAGGTGAATGGGATGACTTATGGGAATGATTTTATTTTAAAAAATATTCATTATTAGGTGATGGATAGTAAAATTATCTTTAGGATAGTAATTTTCACATTACTATATGACTGTGATGTTACTTTGTAGGAGATAATAATATAAATGTGGTGATATTGAGGTGTTTTAATATGATATCTAACTAATTTATCATAGATTGAGAGGTTCCTATAGATGAATAATAAAAAAATAGAATTTATAGATCTCATAAATAGCATGAAATTGTGTGGGAATGGTTAATGAGAGTTTTTTATAGATACACAAGTCATGTAGGATAGGTGCAGGTGAAAGTTGACACTGGCAAGTGTCAAAAACCATATTTTAGTGTCTACAAAGGCCACCTTTTATTATATTATTAAAATTCAATTAAAATACTTGAGTAAAAGGATGAATATATACCTATGTTGTTATAACACACTTTTTATTTAGGAAAATACTTTAAATGTGCAAGTTTATCTAATAAAAACTTGTAATGAAAATATACTAGTTAATGTCCATAGAATGAAACTTGAGATTTGAATTATACTTGAAAGTTTAGAGAGAAATAAAGGATTAGACCTATGTTTGAGTAAACTTTGGTTCCATATAAATTTTTGGATATGATGCTTCCTTGTCAAAACATTGGATGTTTTTTATTCGTTACTAAATCGCATGGAAAAATGAGCATCATCAATCCCCATTTTAATTTTTTTATTAAGGCAAGGGTTATGTATTGGAAGATAAATTCCCCAAACCCATATGTAACTAATATAACATTATCTTATAGCCCCTAGATGATAATTTGAAACCACACAATGGGTTCACTATGGGTACTGTATTAGTAATTCAACATTGTTAAACATCAATATGTGTAGCTAGGAATTTAGCATAGAGAGGAGGTTAGTCTTGTGTTAGTCTCATAAAAAAATGAAATATACACACTAAAATCCTAAAAAATATATCTTAGACACTAAGGAGAGATTCGTAATAAAAACTAAATGAAAATATAACACAAACATAAAAGACACAACTTTTTTACCTTCTTTGGAGCTCCAAATCACTTTGTTGAATGGTTTTCTCATCTTGTGCATAAATAAGTCTTTGAAAATGGAGGTTACTTGGATCCTTATCTCCCTAGCACCTTAGATTTTATGTTTCTTGGCTTAATATTTGGGCATTATAACACTACTTGCATGAGTCTCATGAATCAAATCGTACATAATAACTCCACAGTATCCAATCTTATAAATGAATAGGTATGACCTTGTATTTATAGCCTTAGGAATTAAATCACACCCAAGATGAGTTAAGTTGGATTTAAGGCCTGGAATGGGTTCAAAATAAACCTAGGTGAGTCAAATATAACTCTATTTAAATTAATAGTTGTCAAGTAATTATGATTTGTAATTACTAGGCATGGCTCTCAAATTAGATATTTTAGGATATTTTTAAAGAGATTGACAACTCATAAAGGCAATGATGAAAGTCTAGTATATTTTAAATTTTTTAATTTCCTTTTCTATATATTGATTAATTTAAAATGGATAATTCAACTAAGAATTTAATCCCATTTAATTTATTAGTTTGTCTTGGTTAGCCTTTTAGCTCTTTCAAGATTTAATTAAGTATACAAATTCCTCACTTAATAGGTACATATACCAAATTGAAATTTGTTATGCCACAAGTTGATTAGGGATGAAACTATGAGAGGTTATTATTTCATACAATATAATACCCCAATTATGGATGTCTCAACATGATTTTGAGCTTTGATTAATGATGCACAAGCAAATTTGGGCTGTTTAGTGATTTTTAGGCTTAACTTTCAATGGTTGGTCGGCATCAGTCTAAAGTCTAGTTAAAGGCTAGTTATGGCTAGTTTTAGGTGTCTAAATAATATACATTACCTTAAAAATATGAATCTATCATTATAGGTAGACTCATAGATTCAAGTTTGCTCCACACCTTAAAATACTTAAAAATAATTGATTAATAATTTTAATTGGGCCAATCTATAAATGTTCATAAAATAACATCATGCCCCACTGAATCAGTGCTAATTATAATCTATCATAGTGTTCATGAACAAATTCCCAATTAAAAAATAAAATAGTGTATATGTGTGTATGAACCACTATCATGTCCAACTAAATTAGTCATAAAAATGGATTACATGTTCCATACACATGCCTCTAAATTTATATGAATTTATATCAATCTAAAATTTCACTCATGAAGTGTAAAATGGAGTACATATTCCATACATGTGCCCTCAGATTATGTTTTAATGTTGTTAATAATTATCCAAATCTAATATCTAAATCATATATTAACTCTTAAATCTATATACTATTCTCACATATTCTCATGGAATATTTAATCTCTATCAAAAATATAACTAATATACTCCTTTTTAAGGTGACGAATGGATCATGAAAGTCACTCATCTAAAAATAGAAGTGAATTGTGCCATTTCGTGTTTGAAGATAGTATCATGTAAAATCATGTCAAGATGTGTAGACTATGTTATCTAGTATTGTAGATAGCATCAAGGGATTTATGTAACATATGTAATTTAATTTAATATGAGTGTTATGTCACAATATATCTATCTATGAATCATGTAATATAGTTTGTCACTAAATAATACTACATAGTAACGAAGTGTATGATATAAATCATGACACAACGCACATATGGGAGATGCACAATATGGATCATAACATTTGAAAACATATAAATTGAACAAGATCAACATGTAATGTCACACCATAGCATATAATATCACACATAATTCTAAGGGACCACATACAAGGAACATAAGTATGTCAATAACAATCAAGGCTAAAGATCCACAAACAAGGGGGAAATACCATAATAAATAAGGTAAAGGAACCACACATAAGGGTCATAAATATTTCAAAATTTAGGTCCAAGGAGAAAAAAATTAAGGTGAATGAATGGTAAAATAATAAAGGCTAAGGATCAACAAAAAATGGGAAATAAATTCCACAACAAACAAGATAAAGGGTCCACAAATAAACATCGTATATGTCAAAAAAACAAGGCCAAGGAGACATAAGCAAAGGCCATGAAATATATAACAAACAAGCCTAATGAGACCCAAATGAATCAAAAGGACCACACATAATATAAAAAAATAACTATCATATCATGCAAAATTAATAACATAAATCAATTATATAACAAGTGAAAATGAGTCTATACCATCCATACATGTTAGTATCATAACATAGTAAAATAACATATAGATGGAGCATTGTTTAAGAAATGATTAGATAGAAATTCCTAATTATTAAATATATATATATATATATATATATATATATATATATATATATATATATATCAACATGGTAAATATTTCATATAAAGATTCAACCCATGATAATGTAACATGTGTAAATAGATGCCCAAGAATTGGCATGGCCCTTAGGGATAGAAAAGGCTCAACATCTATATATCCATGTATAATTTGTATGACCTGAATCACACTCACATACCTCATTAAATACATGTGTGAATTAAAATAATATTCCATGTACAAAAAATGTGATAATAAAATATGTAAGTAATGTAATATAATAATTCATGTCATGCTCAGGTCTTTATTTTTTATTTTTTTAAATTTTGATTTTTTTGTAATTTGTTGAATTTATCTTGAAATTGAAATATAGATTGATACTTATAATCAAGATAAGTATTAATAATTAAAATATTTAATAATGGGATGGATACGAATAATATACAACATGATTAAAGGAATAATTAAATCAAGTGTAGTAGCATAGTAGTCTGGATAAAGTAAAGGTATGAAATATTCACCCACTATAAATGTAATTTACATATCATAAATCAAAATTTTTTGTGAATGGTCGATGGGGATGTGTATGAATCCATGTAGGAATTCACATAATATATATTCACTATTTTATGTGATTTTATATACGAAATGTAATCCACAACAAGACCTAATATAAATAGTCATAATGTAGAAGTAATAAAGAATATGTTGCAATGAATGTACATCATAGGGTAGATGTCACAAATATCGATATAAAAATGTAATAACCAAGTGAACACAAATCCAAGGTCTATAATAATGCTTAATGTAAGGGCATATTTACACATGTTAAAGTAGGAGAATAAAGGGAATGAAAAATATAAAAGCAATGTATGAAGGATTATGTTCTAACTACAAAGGATCTGATCAATACCAACCACTTATAAGTAAAAATTTTGAGTAATATATACCCTCCTATAAACTAAATTTTATGTTGTAAATGTGGTGCTACACTCTTAGTGATACCTACACTTGTGATATTCATTGCATTCATTATCAATTATAGAGTGTGTATATCAAAGTGGACCATATGTTGTATTTATTTAACAAAGGTATAAGATTTATATTATGTATCTTAGCATTGATTAATTTTTATTTTTTTAACTTTCTTTTTATAATTTATTTTATTTATTTCCTTCCTTGATCCTTAATAGCTTAAATTTTATTTTTTATCCACACTTGTGTTGGACATGATGAAATTCCATTACTCTTTATTATTTCTCTATAATTATAATATGTAAGTAAACATTATTATAAATTAAAGGATATATTCATGTCCACACTATCAAAATATGATCCCATTTGTTGTAATCATCACTATACCAATGTAACATATCCTTATCTAATAAGTTTATGTACATATAACAATGTGTAAACTAGCTTAGGACCCTAAGAAATTGTAATGGTAAAATTCCCCCTATAATTCTCATGTTTTTACTATAAATCTCAATCATTATATCCAAAATACTTGAGAAGTGTAATAATGAATGTATTGTGTTGTTTCTCATCTAGAATAATGCCTTATCTATGTCCACCTATAATAACGGCTTAAATCACCATTGTTGCCTTGATAGGATTTTTTATGGAAACATAAATCCTTGCATAATTTTAATTATAATAAAATTTTATTCTGGTAACATACTCCTTATAATATCTATGGATATTTTTTTCCTTTTCAATAATTTCACGAGATATCTTGATCTTAGTTAGATGAGTAATAGAAGAAGATGGAGAAGGGAACCTCATTGCCCTTGTCAAATTTCCCAAATGTAATAACTATTCACAAGTTATGTAATATTTCATTAAAATGCATAATAATGATCATCATGATGTTAATTAATATTATGATGGTTTTAAAATTTCTTTCCCTTATACTCATTCTAATAAATGAGGATGGTGATAGTAATTAGGAGGTAGGTTGATTAGTTTTAATCAAATAATGTCACCAAAATAACATGTGGTCAATATTTGAAACAATAAAAAAAATTAGTGGATGATTTATATTTTTATTGGTGCATTTTTGGTAACATTAAAATTTCAACCATCCTTTTATTATTCTATTTTATTTGGGACTTTAACCACATTTTTTGTCTTAGGAGGTAACACACTTACTTCGACCTTATTACCCATGACCACATATTTTAACTATTTTTTATGTATCGTATGATTAATTTCATAGTATTTATCTTTATAATTATTAACTTATGTATTTTTATGAGGATAAGTTTGATTAAATTCAATATTATGCTAAATTGAGGCATCCTTTAAACATAAATCTTGAATTTCATGTTGGAGTGCATCTATAGATTTCATCATGAAAATTATATGGATAGTAATTATTGTAGTGATCTGTAAGGATTATTTAATTAGTGTTAAATTAATATTTAATATAAACATAAGTATTATATATTCAACACCAATATCATTTCATTGTATATAATTAAATTCTAGGGTAACATCATTGCATAATTTGGAAAAATTGATTTGCATGGCATCTTCATCACATTTTTCTTGTAAAATAGAAATAAAAATTTCATTACTATGTGTTTCAATGGAAACTTCATGAAAATATATATTTTCACATTTATTTTTAATATAAGAGGATTGTGACATTTAATTTAAATATAATAGAGAGAATCATCACATTCATGTGTATCATTTAGCATTTATATACAAGGAGAATAAATATCACATTATTTTGTTTCATTTGCCATTTATATATCTAAAGAGAAGAAATATCACAATAATTTTCACTAATAGAATTAATTTTCATGCATGCTCTATTCCTTTTCATTTTGTATAATCTAATGGGATGAATGGATTTGGCAAACCATTGTGGCAAACTAAGTGATCCAAAGGGATGTTCTTTACAAAAATAAAGATCCACATTTTCCATGTTATTAGAAGCAGACATATACCTACAAGGCCAAACATCATTATCATATAAATTCACATAATTTACGCATGGGGATATTATATTTTCTTTTTCAATTACAATGTTAGAATTATGAAATAATATCTTGTTATTTTCCTTGTGTTCTAGTGTGTGATTAGGATATAAGTGTGAATAAGAAGTAGGTGAATTGTATTCTTATATTTAAATATAGTCTTTTTAAATTCCTTATTAAATATATAAATCACTATTATACAAACATTCCTCATAGTCATAATCATAATCATTACCCTCACAATCATGTTCATCATATACATAACTAACACAATTAATCACACAAGTTTACTTATTTTTTCATTCTTTAAAATAAACATAAGGCATAACATGGATAAATAGTTGTAAATATATGGGATGATGACTATTATAGGTTTCTTATTGATGACTAATTTTTTAATTTAAACCTAATAGAACACTCAAGAAACAATAAAAGCCTACTCTTTCTAAATAATAAAAAATAGAAACAATATCTTGACAAGGATCAAATAAATGAATGGCCAATCCATGAAAACCATAAGGAATTTTTGTAAATAAAAATAAGTTTATGATAATAAAAAATATTTTGAAAATAGATTCACTAAAACTAGTAAATTGTAAAGTCCATAAAATCCATATAGTATTATGGTGAAAAAAAACAAGTATTAAATACACTCAATATGAATAGTAAAAAAATGAAGCATTTTGAAAATAGAGTTTTTATGAATCTAATATGAATTAAACAAGTAGGAGAATAAGCCACAAGACTAGGAAAGTAATCCATAATAGGAAAATTAGTGTGAAACCAAAGTCCAAAAATAAAATAATTATAATTTACACAAAGGATAAATATAAATAATAAATCATGTCTAAAACCCTAAGATAAAATTATAAAACCTTAGAATTAAGGATGAAACCCAAATGGAAACCTAGGATTTGGTAATGTTCAAGCAATATACATGTTTACCAATAATTTTACCCTATCTTTCGATTACTGTGAATCATGATAAGATAAACTTGTAGAATTAATTAAACTTTTAATATATGGTAATCAATAATAAATTTGATTTCAATTGAATGAGATAGATATAATAATGCCACTTGTTATTTATGGAAAGTAAAAAAAAGATCAAGACACTTAACTTTATTGTTTGACTGATTGATTTTCACCATGTTATGATAAAAATAATGGACTGGCTTAAATCATGTGATTATTCTAAGTTTATAAATCACCTTTTGTATGCATTGGGTCATTAACATTAGTCAATGGGTAGGGTCATAAGACATGGGATACATGAGGATAACATTAATTTCCTTGGATATTTTTATTCTCTATCATTATACAGTGAAATGCTCCTATACATTGTCTTTTTATGTGTGATATTTGACCCTTAACTATATTCACATCTCTAGAAAATAACTTTATTCTCATTAAAATTATAAGTTAGTTTATGATGGATAAAATTGTGTAAAATTGGGAAAGTGTAGTGCTTATGTATCCAATACTCTAAAGTGAGAATTAAATTTACATGTAATTATTCCCCTTAGTGTGAATTTAAAATTGTGTTGTTTCACTATATGGATGAACTTATCAATATGTTATAACTTAAACTAGATTAGTGTCCTTTAGACATGAATGTTTACTTCTCCTAGTGATTGATTTTAAATTTGGGAAGAATAGGGTATATTTACTCAGTGTGAAATAGTGTACTTGATACATACTTTAGAATTATAAATGATTAAAAAGCTTGACCTTGATTTGTATTTTTATGTGTTAATCTATGTAATTCACAAAGCCAATAACACACTAGGTGAATGATATTATGATCTAGAGGTATCTATCAAGTGGGATAAGTGTAGGTTATATTTCCAAGTGTCAAATACCATATTTTAAGGTCTAAAATGTCACAATAATTAACACAATTGTTGTATTAATATCTTAATTAAGACATGTCATTCTAATCATTATCATATTTTGAATTATTAGTAGGATATGTATGAATTAAAATACCATATTTTGGATTTAGTTTATTGGATGTTAATTTCTCTTCTTATATATTCATCATCATCATCATCATCATCATCATCATCATCATCATCATCATCATCATCATGTGTATGTTTATGTTCTCATTGTTGAGATATAACTAAATTTTATGTGGGATGATCCTCTTTATTTTTATTTATTCTATCTTAGGAAATAGTAAAAGGATAATCTTGGAAATAAAATATAATTTTATCATAAGGCTCATCAAATGTTGCGTGCATTGAATCTAACTAATAGGTTAATAATAAAACGTCATACTTAAGCAACATGAGGTTAACATGAAATAGAGAAATAATAGTCTTAGGACCTATTGTTATTTTTGTGTCAAATTTATAAAAACATATTATCCCTAAGGAATTCCCATTAATTTTTTGGGAAAAATATTAAAGTGACTAAATAAGACTTTTTCCATACCTAGCACAAACTAGAGATTTTAGTGAAATTTGTAATTTACAAATTTGTAAAGTGCACCGAAACCTCCACTTCTCACTTTTCCAATAATCAGTTGAAATTGAATATTTAGTGTACCCAAACCTCCACCTCCTACTCACTTAATTCCTAGTAAAAACCAAAACTCTAATTATACACTATAACTTACAAGTTACAAAGTGTAATCAAAGTTCTACTTTCTGTCTTTCACCACACCTAAAAATCTATAACTTTGGTTACACATTGTAACTTATGTAATCAAAGGTACACTTATATTGTTTACCATACCCACAAAAACCATAACTTTTATTTCACATTGAAATTTTTTAAGTTAAAATGTGCAATCAAATTTCCACTTTACACCATTCACCACACCCACAAAAAGCATAACTCTAGTTGCACATTACAACTTGAAAAGTTGAAAAGTGAAATCAAATTTATGCTTTCCACCATTTACCATAATTATGAAAATCAAATCTATGGCTGCACTTTGCAACTTGAAAATTTGTTAAGTGTAATTCTAGTTCTACTTTCTATCATTCCTCCCCACTTATGGAAACCAAAAATCTAGTTGTAATTTTTAGCTTGCAAAGTTAAAAAATGTAACTCAAGTTTTGATACCCACTTCCTCTACCAAACCACTCAGTAGAAAGTGAAGATCAAAATGCAAAATGTAATTTTTCAAACTTTTAAAATTGTACTATGACTCAAAAAACCCACTTATCCCACTATTTTCCCAACTACCACACTAATTAGCATTAATTGCAAGGTTTTATTAATAAAAATAGGGTTTTTGGTTATTTGTTTAACACTAAAAAATTATAAATTAGAGCCTTATAAGAATATTTTAAATACCATGCCAAGTAAACGCCTTTCAAATTCTAAAAAAATGCTTCTTCAATGCTACACCAACACCACACTTAATCATTGCCATCCTCTATGAACAATCCACTATATTTCTCTTATTTCCACTACCCAATTAGCTCAAATAACTACCCCTCATGTTTCCACTAGTCCACCAATGTAAGTGATTACACCTTCACCTAACCCAGCTGTGTAAGTAACTTCCTTACAAGAAATATAATCAACACAAGTGGACACTCAGACTCCAACTTTACCTCCCTCTTCCACAATCACTTCCACTTCATCCCCAATATCCACTACTAATCTGTTAATCACTAATACCACTAAGTAGTACATGGTTGTGGACTTAATCATCCTAACTTCAATGCCACTAACCTTCCTAACCACTAGGGTGGTTACTAATTCATTTTCATCTCCCATCACACTCCCCATTTTATCTACTCTAAGTGTTCCCACTACATTGATTGATTCAATTTCTTCCTTTGATTCCACACTTCCATAAGTTTCCATAGTCCAATTACTCATTTTTTTCACTCAATCAGTAACCCAATTTCCACCAAGGAGGTGGAGACAAAAGGAATAACTAATACAATTATGGTTGTTCAACCCAAAAATGGGAAAGAGATAGAAAAATCATCAGCCAAAGATTCAATGGAAACATTAATGACATATACAACACTTGTCATAGTAACCACTAGTGTAGTAACTTTAGCTACAAATTCATAGATGACAGTGTCAAGTTCATAGGCTACCACTCTAATTTGGATATCATAATAAGTAATGAAGAAGCAAAAATAAATGGCATCTCCTATCACACTAGACTTTGGTCTATTATAGGCATCCAAAGGAACAAAGGCAAGCTAAAATACCATATCTAGAATATCATATGATTCAATGGGGGAAAGATACATGGAAATAGTAGTCCCCACACCAAACAAATAAAAGGAAGATCTAGTGGTGGGGGATTATCAAATATGTAAAGTGTACTTGGGTTGTCTGACTAGAGAAGGGTTGAATCATGATGTTGTGTCAAGCATTATCTCTCTTTTTGAGAAGATAGATAGTGACAAGGTCACTAAATATGAACTAAAGAATAAAGTTAAGTAATTAACAACTACCCTAAATAAGTTCATCAAGCTAGTAACCCACCAAACACAATATCTTACTCAATTCCATAACAAAGAATCATTTTAAATAATGATAGAGATTGGTACCATGGGCAAGGTCCTAAAATATTGGGATAAGGAAATCATCATGAAAGGAAATAGATTGATAGATTTAGCAATAGAGTTTTATAAGACTCTAAAGGATGATTGGGCATCTCTAAAAGTAGAGATAAGCAAGTATGAGGAAGATATTGAAAGAATGAATTTATTCTTTCTAAAATCTTAGTTTGTTCACCTGATTGAGATTGACACCCTCATATCTGAGAATATATTGAAAATTTATGCAAAGCATGAGGAACTAGATAGGGCATCCCATTTCAGAATCATGATATTCACTAAGAGTATTAATAAGGCAAAGGTTACATGTGACAAAACCACATATACAATCTATGACATTGACAATTTTCTTAGTAAATTGTCATGTGAAGTAATAGATTGTCAATTTCAAATATATTCAGTTCAATAAGTTTAGGACAAATTCAAAGGAGTAGTCAAAAGGGAGTCAACATGGGATACAATGTTGAACTTGAGTTTAATTCACTAATTCATCAGATATCATAATACACTAGAAAAGATGGAAAAAGACACTCAAGTATATAGGTTTACATCTAGGAAACTATCTAAAGTAAAGGTAGAATGTGAGATTACCAACTTTTATTCACTTGGTCCTAAAGAAAATTGTGTTCAAGAAATATTTAGTATTTTTTATGCTTATATCGATAAGACACAAACAAAGGACAAATAATCTTCATAGGTCATGGTTGTGTGCTAATTATTTCAAATTAATTGTAAAAATAAATTTTGTAAATGACATTTTTTTGTTGTAAATAACATTATAAATTACAATTTTTAACTTGCAATTATCATTTTGACATCTCTTTTTGAGAAAGAGCCACTTGTAATTTTCAAGTATCTTTTTGGAAAGCTTAAGTTGTAAAAGTGAAACTTGTAATTTGCACTTTTAATTTTGACAAATTTGAATTGATTCACTTGAAAAAAATCATGTTATAATTTACACTTTCCTTTTTTGTCGATTTGAATGACTTAAAAATTTGTAAAATTATTCACTTCTAAATACAAAATAGTTTTTTCAAGTTATAACCTAAACTATCTAAAAGCATTTAATATTTACCATGTAATGGTTTATTTTGGCACCTCAATCCTTGGGAGAGATAATAGTATCACAAATGGCCAAAGAAAGAGTTCAACTAGAATATTCCAATGGATTTATCCACTCCTCAAACACTTGTTAAAACACCCAATACTTGCATGTTTCTTTTCTAGCTATTTACTTCACTAAAGATGCCTTTCCAAGATGAAGAGGATGTTTGCATGAAGTTACTATATTTTCTTGCTCTTTAACTAGGTGTAAGGTTTTGTTAACTCCCTCTATTTAAAGATCATATTTCTTTTATAAATATGGGTACCATAGTGTAGCTCATAGATCTTTTTACTGTTGGATAAATTATTTTGCATTTTGAAGAATTAATCTACAAGTTGTAATCTAGATAATGATAATAGATTGAAGTTTCGACTTCGTTATATGTGTTATCTTTATGTATGAACGACACTTTATTATATTTTTGAATGCTCTAAATATTATTTCAATCATATAGATTCATCTATGGTATTTGTTTCTACCCTTTTGAAAACTTGTTGAGGGAAAATAAAGAATATTTTTTTAATATGATAAATGCCCAATATTACCTTTAGTTTCATACTTGTATAAGTTATTTCTTCAATATATTTCATTATATTTATTTTTCTAACATGTTAATACCAAGGAAGCATTAATTTACACTATGATAACTTGGTGAAATCACCATTTCCTAGTTTTAAAATTCATTATAAAACTCTTTTCCTCACAAGTCAAACCCTAGTTAGGAGAACGATCACTTAGAAGTAGTGTTTTAAAGTGAACTGTTAATACATTAGTTACATTAAACTTAGTGAAAGGAATTCAGCCTTCTATGGAGGTTTTACTCAATTTTCCAAGGTCCCATAGCTTGGAGGTGATCCCATTGTATCATTATATTTACAACACTTTACAAATAACAATACTCATAATACTACCATACAAAGATGAGTGTAAAATATAAATGATAAAAGGACCAATAGATATATGAAACTAAATGCAAACTCATTGTGACTTTATTAATAAATTTCTCTTAGTCAAATGTTCAACATCATATAGTCAATTACGATGTTCAACATCATAAGACTATATGCATTTACTTGATTTATATCATCAATTACGATGTTATTATATTACTTACCCTTTACATATAAAGTAGTGATCAAACACTATAAGAATGAAATGGAGGTTTTGGTTGCCACCTTGGAAACTAAATTTCCTAAAATTAGTCTTCTATGATATCTATTTATTAAGGAATATGTTCTAGGCACCTATTTATTACAATAGTATAGAAATAACAATATATGATTGAAAAACTACTAAAAATGCATATACGTGACCAAACATGATCACGTGACCATTAGTATTTTATTTCTAGTCATTTATAACATGACCAAATTGATGACTAAACCATTTTTAGTCATTTCTTGGTTGTTTTGATTCATCAATTTGGTAGTATATTTAATCATTAATTTAGTCATTGATTGTTGTAATCTGGTCACTTATTTGGTCATTTATTATTCACTGATATATTTAGTCATTTATTGTTGTTAAATGGTCACTTATTTAGTCATTTTTATTCACTTATTTTTTTTCAATTGGTAGTGTAATTAATAATTAATTTTAATCATCATTTTGATCAATTTGGTAGTATATTTAGTCATTTTTATTCACTAATTTCATTGGTCATCATTGTGTCCCAATTAGATTTGTTATGAGTATTTCCACATCAAATAAAATAAATATCACACAAGCTAGCCTCAATCCTTTAAGGCATGTTCACACATGGCATATCCTGGCAAACTCTTTAACATGTGCAATCATTATAGGATCAACTTGCATTTTACTAAACATTGGTTGTGGGATTTGTAAGCTTCCAAATTTTTTGATTCATTTTTTGTTAATCCTTGGTGGTGGTTCACTTTGGTTTGGTTTCCTTTTTAGCCATGCAACAATTTAGTGAAGCTTTTAATCATGGGAGGAAAAAAATTCAGAACGGAGTCATTATCATGTGATGAAACCAAAGTGGATGCTATGATCTACAATATATGTTATGAAGGTTTAATTTCTCATTTTATTGAATGTTTATTTTTAATTGGGATGGTGACCATAAAGTTTAGGTTAGAAGTATATATGTTGTTGTTAGTGAGGAGTCAATTGCTAAGTCTATGGGTTTATGATATGAGGGTAGAATATTGAAAAGACTCACCAAAGTTGAAGACCCAGATGGGTTAAAAAAATTATTCATTGAATGAGAAGTGCAAGTGGAGTTGTAGGGAGGCTTTGATAGAGAGAGCTTGTTTAACCCTTGAGATAAGGTATGCTACACCATCATGAAATAGTTTACCCTTGAAGGTTGTTTTAAGTATTTTTATCATTACTATTTGTCTCTTTTGAATCAATTTCATGACAAGGTGTTGGTTAACTTCCCCCTCTTCCTCTTGTTGACCCTAGAGATGTATATTAATTATATCAAATATTCCTTAGAAAAAGTCCTAGCTACCTCCACCATTTCACTTTCCCAAGGTCTCATCTTCAGGCTTTATCACTTTGACCTTATGTTGTATTCCTCTAATCCTTTAAAATCATAGGTGTTAGATAGTTCCCATGATAACAACCCTAATGAAGCAGATTACCTTGAGAGTTAGATTTGGTTCTTTGGATCCCCATGGTTCCCTACCCTTTTACAAGAACCTTGTTCTCCCCTCTTCAAACATATCCTCTAAGTTTGAAAGATTTGCCCTCTATAGCTAGGCTCTAATTATCCCTACTTGATAACTATGACTTCCAGATCCCCTGACCCTTCTCACTCTCTAGCTGTCAAAGGGCTATGAGAGATAAAAAATAACCCTTCCTTTTTTGGTAATAAAAAGAGGAATTTAATTAGCTGGATCCATTCTCAGAAGATCACTAAGGGAAATAGTAAGAACAAGAAAGTGGTAGGGGTAGATCCTCAAAATTTGACCAGTGATAAAGAGCACTTGGAGGTCCAGGAATAAGGAAAGAAGACTATGGAGGAAGGGTCTAGTTTTTAAATATTAGTGTTGTATGGAAATAAAGATGAATATCAAGAGATTTAGGAGACTGGTAGGGGGAAATATTTATTGGTATAGACTATGGATGATCCCTGTACATTAGATCTAGGGGAAGAAGCAGGTAAATTAGAAGATAACCCCAATCTTTATCAATAATTGGAGAAGGAGGGAACCACCTATTTTGAAGAGTTGAATGACTCCAATTATTTTCATGGATACCAGTGAAGAAGAAATATAGATTGAAAGTGAGTTTAAGGAAGTGAAGAAGGGTTTTCACTCCCTTCAAAATAAAATGAAGGTGCTAACCACTATTTGATTAAAAGTTGTCCAACATGTGGCTTCTTCCCTATTGATTTTTCAAGACATCATAGAAGAAGATAAAGATATAAAAGAAAAAATTGCCATCATGGAGGACCTTCTTAAGCTCATCAAAGAAGATTGGAAAGATTTGATAAAAAACTAGTGTTTTTGTTATGGTTAATCCCTAGTCTATTTGTTGTTTCCTATTTTGGTTTTGTTTGTCCATTATTTTTTGGTTATTAGTGGCCTTTGGCCTATTTTTATACCCCTTGGGTTTTATGTACTCGGGATATACACCCTCTTTTTAGACTTATAATATCAAAAACATATAATCGATGTAATTCTAAATGCTTAATTCTAAAAATAATAATTTTAAAAACCTTCAATATGGATTACAAATGATGATTGTAGACACCTATTACACTATTTTACTTGTTACATTCTATAGCTGGGGGTATATTTTTGGCTTCCATTTGATGCATAAGTAGTATTAGTAAAAATATTTTAAATATATCAATCTAAAAAATGTAGAGAGATGTCAAATTTTAGACTCTTATTTTAGATTTGTCATAGACCATACTAATTAAGACTCCATTAAATTATTCATTAATTTATAGTTGATAAGAGTATGAAGAAATTTAAGTCATAATATTAATTACAAGAAAGGTAATTCTAATTATGTTTTGTATTGCTTAAGTCACCTCAAATTAAGTAATAAGAGTACCTTAATATTTGGCACAATAAAAGTAGCTCCAATTACATTGAAAACTAATTATATCACCTTCAATTATATCACTAAAAATAGTCTTGGATTCATGTGACCATGAGACTTTAAAATGGTGCATGTTGTATGGCATTGATCATTAGTTTTATTCACAAACCACATAAAATGTATAAATATTATTTTTCTCAATATGTAGAGCATGACTATGATTAATCCATGAATATTTATCATGAATCAACATTTAAAGCATTAGGGAATATATTTTACTCTAATTTGAAACTCAAGATGAATTAATAAATGTTTGGGTATTAGATATATGTGCCACCAAACATATGACATAATGATGAAACTTCAAAACATAAAACATAAAATAGAAAAAAACACAACAATCATTCATTTTCACATAATTAAATAGATATTAAGAAGGAAAAATACTAGAATTTTATTGAGAAAAGGTGTTCCTAAAATAGATATAAGATAGAAATATGTGTCTTTGCTTTGAAAAATGTGTTAATACAAAGTGTGTTTCTCAGTGTTATGACTAATAAAAATGAGTTACAATGACTTTTCTTACTTATATAGCTCCAACATAGAAAAAAAACACTAAAAATTTCTTTGAAAACATTCAAAATATTGCATAAATTAGTAGTCCAAGTTGTCTAACAACTAGTACATGATAAACATCAACTATGACATTTTTTTCAAATATTTTAGTGGCAACCATGTGAAGGTCCCTTCTTTCTCTTCAAATGGATAGCTCCATTTATTTTGTCTTCATAAGCAAGGGGTATGTTACTTGTGACCTTTAATATATTTACATTTACATCTCATGTTCCTTTCAATTTGACTCCATGTATAATAGATAGTGAGTTAATATTCCCAATGCCTAAAATAACAACATCAAATAGATCTAACACCTAGAATTTATCCCCATATTGGATTTTATCAATAGATTTATACAAAAACCAAAAAAAATACACATTATATTGAGATATAAAACACACATTATATTATAAAAATGGAGTGGGGTAATGGTCACATACAGAGTTGTAGAGAAAATTTGAACCAATTTTGGGTTCTTCAGGAAGAAAATGGTGACCTGAGGAAAGGGGATTCACAAGATGTTGATGGAAATTTAGGATATGTTAGAATTGAAGTGAGTCAAAGGGAGAAGATTTTAGCTATCAATTATCTTTTGAATGCTAGAGGTGGTTATGCATGAAGCTAGGATGGAAGAGTTCCCTTCCCAATGATATAATTACTTTGTTTCAATACTATCCCAATGTCAAAATACATTTTACTTATTATTATTTATATTTGATAAGTATCACAATTCTAATCTAGGAACTCTATAAGGAATGGAATAGAATATTATTCCAAGATAAGGAAAGGAATCTCAAATCCCTCCAAAACAATATTGAAGCAAGTATTATGTAAATAGTTAACAAGAAATTAAAGTATATTAAGTTAAAATAACATTTTAAGTATTAATAATGATAAAACATTGAGACAAATAACTGACAACTATTATATTACCTCAACTAATTCAACACAACTATGATGATTATGCTACACATTCTTGTCTAGTTCATCATGATCACTATCAATATTAGTAGCTTTGTTAACAACATGAAGGTGTTTTTGTTTTCTTGTTTATTTGATATAATTTATCTACATGTGGTTTAACCATCATGAAAAAAAATATACAAAACATTTAATACTCAAGTAAAGAATGAAAGCTATAAATTTGTCCAAAAGAACATTTTCTAGATCACTAAAATAATAAAGAAATTAGGTTGGATTCTCCTATGCTTATATTTCAATAATCTACATATTAAGAGAAATTTTTATATAGAATTACTAAACAAGAAGAAATGATATCAATAGACCCTCTTACCTCAGCTAAATCCATGGATTTATGCTCATTCCATGCAAAAATTATAAGGTTAATGGAGGCAAACAACTATGAAACGTGTTGAGTGAGACTATATATGCAACTTATTACCTATTGATACCCTTCATTTGAATTGACATGATCTATAGAGGCTTTTACTAAGAATTTAATAAATGGATATGAAATCTCTATTGATGAATTAGATTTCCACTTCATCCCACTCTCATATTTACTAGGTTGATCTAGTGCTACCATATAATTCATAGTATCTTCTGCACCTGCTTCTCTATTACTATTTTACACCTAAAATACAATGTGAATTTCAACATATAGTAATTTCAATAAAAAATTGAAATGAATAACACAATATAAATTGAACCAAAAATCCATACACTTACTATAAATTTGTACATTTTGGCATGTAACCCACCTTATCCAAGTGTATATCCAACCCTCACATTATCTATTACTCTCTTGCCTCTATTACTCTTTGCCAAATATTTTTTATAATACATAATTTGTTTCAATTCCTCCCACTATTTGGGAGATATATTGGAGTCTAACCTCTCTTTTCCCTCCATTTTTATTTCTGTAATTATATCTAAAATTGTTCGTCAAAATTATTATCTTTTGCTTGTAATATTTTCTAGAGATCTATCCACCAGTAGTCTTAAAAGCATTTTCCATTTTTGTATAACATTTTCCACAATTCATGGATCTTTCTCTATAAAAATTTATTTACAAATATCCAAATGGGCCCTACATCTTACACCCAACTTAGAGGCCCACTTTATAGCACTTTTACAAATGGGCTCACCATCTCTCAATACCTCAACCAAGAATGGCTTCTTTCCTTATAATTTTATTTATTTTGCATTCTTCTCTATATATCTATATAAATCTTAACTTAATATTTATCTTTTGACAAAATGAGACACATCTTCTATTAAACCTCTACCAATATTTCTAGTTGATCCACAAGTTCCATCAAAAGTTCTAGATGCAATAGGTGCACTCTGAGACAGAGTAGATGTAAGTGGTCTCTCTTCATGACTTTTGTTAACTAAAATTTCATGATCCTTGGCCACATCATGTGTGTCATGATTATGTATATCAATATCGGTCTTCATAGATTTTACTTCAAACACATACTTTAATGTTGAATAAATCATTTGTAGACTTGTTCCTTTCCTCTAATTTTTTTCAATAATTTATCTTAGATTTTATGCTAAGAGATCATCATGATGTGTCACATCACCATGTGTTATATTAGGATACACATCACCATGTGATATATCAAGCTACATATCACCATGTGATATATTAGACTACACATAACCATATACTATATCAGGCTGTACATCATCATAACTATTGTTTTCACCAACTACATTTATTTAATCACAAATGCATTAGCTTCTATGAGACGGTGGTTCTGTAGCTTTTCTTTCCTTTTTTTTTGTTCACATTTTTTTTCACTCTTTTTCTTACCTATAAAACAAAAAATAATCATATTATGTCTTATATACATAAATCTCTTGCCTATAAAATTTCATTAAACACTATTAAACAAATAATATACTACTTAG
This sequence comes from Torreya grandis, assembly GCA_037957365.1. NCBI lineage: Eukaryota > Viridiplantae > Streptophyta > Pinopsida > Cupressales > Taxaceae > Torreya > Torreya grandis. Next base: position 1,129,282 of record JARHVA010005252.1, on the reverse strand, counting down.
TGGATTTACAACTTCCCTGTTTGTCAAACTAAGACATGATAAAAATTCATTACTCTTGGCCACTTATTCTCTACAAAAGCACTCATAATTTTTCAATGAAATTTCAACATTATGATCACTATCATCAACTAATTTGTGCCTTACAATCTTTTTCCTCATTTCTTGAAGTCCAAATAAAAAATAATGTATAAATCAGCAACTTGAATCAATAAAACTTTATTGATTTCATAATTTAAAATGGAAACTTAAAATGGAATTTAGTTTACAGCTTGAAAATAATTTGTAGTCAAAAACCAAGAAGATGTTTACAATTACAAGTATCAGACTATCAAAATGACTATCCCTTGTTTCAATTGGATATTGACACTTATGAATCTTGATCACTCCTATCTTCATCTTCTTGATTTTATTCCTCATCCTCATCTGTGACATGTAATACATTCTCTCTCCCAATATATTCATTGGTAATCAAAATATCTTCTTCAAACACTCCATCATCATCTTCATCCACTTCTTTGAATGTTTCTTGTAAATTAACATATTTCCCATCAAGCATTATATCGATAACTTTCATAATTTTTTGTTTGGAATGAGACTCTTTTTTAATGACATGCAACCATCCTAGGATTATTACATCATCAATTAGAAATTATTGGTTCATTTTAAGAGGGGAAACATAAAACTCATCTATCTCTGATAAAAAATATCCTATATTTGAGTGTACAAATCCATGCTTACAAAATTATACTATGGATGGTCAGATCTAATTACATTTTAATAATTCATGAATATTTTAACAAAATCCACTTGAATAATTTATTAGATGAATCTAACATAAAATTTCTTCTTAGTTTCATGAAGAAATTTAGCACTAACAACACAATCACAATTTATCTTTATTTTATCTTTTTCTTCCACTCTTAAATGACTACCATAGGCCCACATTCGACTAAAACACATAGCCCATAAATGTGGATATTGAAAAATCTTACTTTCCTCCATTGTTACATCTTGACCTTATTCTTTTGCATCACTGACTGCATTAGAAATCCATTCTTCAAATTTTGGAAAATAATAACCTCTAATCAAATCATGATGTCTATGCTTTTGAGGTTGATGTTGCATCCAAGCTAAATTATCTTCTTCATATTTTATACATAGAATATTAACATACAAATAGTAAGATTAATAATATAAATGTGTAAATGCAATTGAGTAAATAAATTATTGTGTAAATTTTTTTACCTATGCCACTTATCAAATGAAAATGTATTTTAAATAATATAGGCATGAATTACACTTCATTATTGATGTGATTGCTTTAAGTGACATCCGTTTCCTTCTAATACTTCACTTATAACTCTCTCATTTTCATCATCATCTCATACATGTTGATTGACATTTTTAAAATCCTTCATATATTTTGTGCAAAAACCCATGGCCTCTTGTATTGAATATCCCTCAGACATGTTGCCTTCTAATTTTCCCTAGTATGAGATGTTTTTTAAAACCTTAATTTATCATTCTATAGGATACATCCATATTTTTCTTACTAGGCCATAATGTTCTAGTTCATATTCTAGATCTATCAAAAAATGCATAGAAATGTTAAAGATTGTTGGTGGAAATTCCCATTCTAATAGATAAAGGACTTTAACAATTCCTCCCTAAAACTATCAAAGTTAAAAGGATCTAATACATGTAATCTCACTCTCTTTAATATTAGGCCCAACCTTATAATTTCCAATTTTTCTCCCTTTGCTAAACTTGATATATTTACCATAATTGGTAAAATATTCTCGATTAGGACATGATAGTCATGGGTCTTGAGGCCTCTTAAGCCATTAATGTTAGTTTGGATTTTAATACTAATATTTATATATCCAGTGAGAAAGTGAGTTTGAGACATCAATTGTAAGAATTGTGCACATTGTTTTTTTGTTCAGATATAAGGAACACTAGTTTTCTATATTTTTCATCATAACATTTTTCAACCTAAACATTTTAATGAACATTTATTTTTTGAAAGTATTCACAAGATGAAATAATATCAAAATCACCAAAAAAGTTGTCTATAATATCATAGGCTATATTTTTCTCAGTATGCATAAGTCAACAGTATGCCTAATGGCTATATCCTTAAAGTATGGCAACTTATATAATATACACAACTGTTTTACACAAATTTAATTACATGGATCATATATATTACAAAAAATCCCATATTTTTCAATAAATGACATTCTTTTTTATCCATTCTTAATAATTTAATCACCCATTATTAGCAATGGTGCTTCATGATTCTCTTCTTGACCATTGAAACATGTTTTTTTGTCGATCATATGAATGATCCATTATAATGTAACCAAGATGTCCATAACAAATAAACTTACACAAACTTATTGAGTGCCTCCAAAAATACTTAAAGTTATAAGCAGGACATCTATGGTATCCATGAACACTGAGACTAGATAATGTGACATATGCATGAAGGTCATGAATCATAAATAATAAGGAAGATCTTAAAGTGAATTTGATTAAATGACCATCCATTAAATATTGAATTGCTTTAATTATTTTCCATAATTATATTATCTCATCATATAATGTCTCTAGATAAGCATCGATTGTATGTGAATTCACAATTTTATTTCTTGGTATAATCAATGATAACATTAATAAAATTGGCTTAGTTGCTAACCATGGAGGCAAGTTATAATTTATTAAGAACACTGGCCAAGTTGACCATTTAGTAATTTGATTTGAGAATGGGTTCACTCTATTTAGAGCCAAATCCAACCTTATATTATGAGGATCTTGAGAAAAATTAGGCCATATATTATCAAATTCCATCCACATATTAGAATCAGGCACATGTCATTATTTTTCATCAGTGCTCTTAGTTTGGGCATGCCATTACATAAGTTCAGCAATGTCTCCACACTTATACATTTGGATTAATCATGGGATTATTGTAAAGTGATTAATAACCTTTATACGAACCATATATGATTTCAACCCTTGTCTATACCTCACTTCATGACATTTTGCACATTCACTCTCACTTACAAGATTATTGTGAACTAATACACAACCATTGACACATGTGTGAATGCTTTCATACCCTACGCCTATTTTAGTTATTTCATTTTTACATTGACTTCATTTTTTTGGTAATGTGGATTTAGGTGGTAATAATGAACTTAATAATGCCAATAACTGATCTACATTCTCATCTGTCCAATTAAACACCACTTGTAAGTTAAGAATTTGAAGGATTGTTGTTAAATGACTTAAATTTAAATTAGCATACACATTATTTAAATCATCCTCCATCAACTTGTCCCAACCATCATTTAGACCCTCATTCAACATTTTATCAACTTCAAACCCTTTGTCTAACATTGATACCTTTTTATCTATGTTTAGTTTCAATTCATCTATGTTTGTTGCCTCTTCATCTCTCACACTCTATAATTATATCATATCTTCATAATAATTGTAATCCCAAGGGCCTATACAACTATTCCCATATCTTATCATATGTTGATAAAATAGATTTCTTTTTCTCACCTTTCCACCAAGACAGTCATTATATGGACATGGATATTTATCCATGTCCCTCTCATTAGCTACTCTCTCATAACATGCATGGTATTGATCCATAATCAACCTTTGACATTGATCCATCTATAATGTTCTACACATAGCAACAAAAATCTTTTGGGGAAAAAATAAGCAAATAAAAAGTTTAATATTTTTTAAAAATATTGAGAAAAAATTACATTTTTTTTTAAATGTAAAAAATTGTAGACTAAGAGAGAAAAAATATTTTTTTAATTAAAAGGCATTTCTATAGAAATAGAGTTATAGAGATTAAATAAAATAGAGAGTTTAACTAATGAATTTTTAAAAATAGATTTTTGTAGTTTATATTCAAATCACTGATTACATTGTATTGCACATCTTTCAAACTCAAAGCATTACTTCACATTGCATAACTAATAACTAGATGATGATATATGACAAAATTTCAATTAAAATATAGTTTTTACAAATCTAACTTAAGTATTTATGCAATTACTTCACATTGCATAACTAATATCTATGAGTAACTACCAATTGCATTTGCTTGTCATGGCATTCCATGAGACCACATTTTTTTGAGGCATTTTTTCAAATAGTTCACTACCTTATCTATTCTACTACATTTTTCATACATGTCTACCAAACCATTTTATCAAATAGTTCACTACCTTGTTGCTATGGCCAAATGCCTAAAATAAGTGATTTTGAACAAACTATGGATGCTTGAAAAAAATCTATCAAAGTATAATAATAAGCAATAACATAGACAAGGTATTGAACTAGTTGAAAAAATGCCTCAAAGAAAGGTGGTCTCATGGTGATGGAATGACATGACAATCCATAACAATTCACTTATCATGGTATTCCATCACCATGAGAGCACATTTCTTTGAGGATTTTTTTTGAAAATCCATACTAGGAGTCCATATTCCTTTTAAAATTATTTCAAGAGTCATTTATAAGCATCCCATTTCATGTCCATGTGAAATACATTTGTATTTTGATCATTGACATGTTTTTGTCTCTTACCGCAGCCCCGTAGTACATTCAAATAGCTTTGGTAGGTGTGTGGGAAGTAAGGAAGTGAAAATATAGTTATCACTTCCCCACAACATGCAAGAACTTCACTTGCATTGTTGTGGTATATAGAGACTAGTTACTATAGCTCTGTGGAGGTCTCAAAAGTAATTGGTGGGATTGTACAAGAGTTTGAGTAGCATATAATATTTTACTGTGACCTTACAATAAATAAATTGTTGAACTATAATGATGCAATAAGAAAAAATAGTAAATATTCACCATAGCCCCACTATAAACAAGAAGATAAATTATTATGGTAGTAAGGGTAAATTATTATTTTAATAAATATGATGTATGTATGGTAAGGTGGCTTAATCTTACTATAACTTTATGTGAGTTGGATGGATGACCTTTGATTGGAATTTTATGAAATTAACTTAGAAATTATATTTAATTAGGGATTGATGAATTGGGTGGGACTGGTTTTAAGGTATTTTAAAATGGTTCCCCAAGTTTTATTTATATTTTTATATGTATACTTAAGTTTTTAAATTGAATTATATTAGTATTGTAGTTGATTTTTAAATATGGAGACCACATTTTTAAAGTTTCATAATAGTTATTATGTTATTTTATGTTTTTGGTATAATAAAATATAATCACATAATGATTCATGACCTTATTTTATGATCATTTGTCATCTATTAAAATTTATAAATTTGAATTTAAAGTCACTAATAAATATATAGGTTTTGTGACTCATTTCACACATAAGCATTATCAATTACATGCTTAACTTTGAACATATTCATATTATATAAGACACATATTTTGTTATTTCAATATTCTCATCAATTTTATTATTCTATCATATAGTATCTCACTATTAAAGAGTCAGTCGATAGACATTAGCCACCTAAACCCTAATATGCATAGTTAGAGATATTAACTCTCTAGAGTCCACACTCTAGATTTTTCATATATTATTCTTGACACTCTAGGTAAAAAAATTATCTATAAAAGGTACATATGAATCATAATGAATGAATTATCTACTTGAGAAACCTATTAGGATCATTTTTTATGATCATGGAAACCATCTCCTACCAAATCCAAATGTTAGAGCAAAAATAATCACAACTATACTTTCACGTTTCTAGGGTTAGATTTTTTACATAAGTTTTATGTAACACTCTATACAATATATGTTATTTCTATCTATTTTCATATTTTAGAGGTATTTTGGGCTTGTGGTGAGTTGTAAAAGTTATATAAATTATATCCCATGTTCCCACCATAGTCAAATATAATGCTTATGGTGATGTAGTAAATAGTGAAGGGATGCCAAAGGATCCTGTAGTCCCATGATGGTCAAATCAAAGGTTGGAAGTAACACAATATGAGGTATAAGGGGTAACATGTATCCCACCATCTTATGATGATGTGTATCAAGGCTTTTGGGGTGGTGGTAAATTATGAAAGATGTAGTATAACCATCTAGAAGCTCTCGTAGTCCGAAGATAGATCTAAATAGGTCTTGTGATGATGTGGTAAAATATTAAATGTTGAAATGACTATATTGTTTCCCCTTAGTGGTTATCATTGATGCCTATGATTGAAGTTCTTACCCAGCAATTAGATTGGATCAATCAATGGTCTATGTTTGAAATACTTAAATACTAAGATTTATTAATTTTGTGGCACGAACCAAAGTAATGGTGAAATGAATAGATCTATAGAAAAATAAAATTTTGAATTTCATTATATTTCATCATTGAATTAAATTCAATGGTGATTGTAGATGATGAATTCAAGATCTATGTGTGTACTTCATACATCTTCCAACTGGTTAAGTCTACCTCATCACTCTCTTCATAAAGTTGGTATTTTGTTTGTGATTTATTTTCAATTGGTTTGGTAGAGCAAGTGACTATCAAAACCCTAGTTCATAAAAGCATCAAACTATGGCACCTAAGAAATATGAGTTTGTAAGTAAGAGCACTGAAACCCCTATTCCTAAGAAGTGGTCATTTAAATAATCAGTGTTGGACATTCGTCCAAATTTAGTTTACAAAGGGTATAAGAAACTATTCATGGATGTAGCAAAGGGGTGTTGAGATGCTACAATCCCTATCTTAGGATGAAACCTTTTATGGTATTTTTGTGAAAATCAAGATGGATAGGGACCAATTATATACCCATGTAATTTGAATTTGGATAAGTTTTTGGTGTTAAATGTGTTCATTTATGTGGTTTTGATTATGATATTGGCACAACACTATCATCTATCCACTGAAACTATTAGGTTTCCAAATGGGTCACCATTAGTGGTTGTGGATATAAATGTAATCATTGATTACTTCATGCTCAATAAGCAAACCCTCACAAAATTTGACTTAAATAAGAGTGAAAAATAATATACCAATTTGATAAATATACATAATATTGATGATTTCCCCATGTACATGAGGAAAGGGGCCAATAATAAAAGGATTTCAATCTTAACCACTATAGTTAAGCCTTTTCCAATTAATGACTTTGTTTTTGTATTTCAAAATGACATATTTTATTTTGTGTCAAGTGCTAGGAATTGATGCCCAAGATATAATTACAGTTGGCATGATGATGGTGTCCCATAAGGATGCAAAACCTAGAGGTTAATGTTGAGTATGATTTTACATCATTTATTGAGAATAAATTACATGACAAATTTTTACAAATAAGGGAGAACAAGACACCTATGGAGTTCAAATATTATTATTTGTTGTGTCATTTAATTTTATATCAAAACAAAAAAAATTGGTCCAGTAGGATGGAAATTATAATTATTGATTAAAAGAGACATAAATTGCCTACACAATGTTGGTGCCACAAATGGGACACTCATTATTAGAACTGTAACTATGTTGTGTTTCATGATAATTTCTCAGTCATGATAATGAATTCCATTAGTAACCTTTTTCCTATATTAACCAAAGAGGTCAGAGAAATGTTGATGCCTCTTTCTCATAGGCCAAAAAAGGTCACAAACATAGCTTTTCTGATTGGTATTTCTTTCTTGACCATACTATAATCAAAGTATATAGGTGTACTCAGCCACCCCATGTGTTTCCAAAATTTATTTTCTTGAATTTATGTGACCAATGCTCTAGATGGAGAAAGATGTGATGAAAAAACAAAATAAGGGCACATTTATTCCAAATTCCACTATGTTTGGTGAATGGTACATTGGTACAGATACGTTGAGGGAGTTCCAATCCTATTTAAAGGCTAAATATTCTTTGAAATTAGGGACAAAAAGGGTTTGTGATCTAGAGGGTCACATGAACTTTGTTAGATAAGTCATCCTTACCAAGATAGGGATATACCATCAAATCAATTTTGATGAGGATGTGATAAAAAATTATGTCACTTTTAAAGATGTATATAATAGGAAAAGAAAATGGGAAATTTTGAAGAAGATTGAGGATGACAAAAGAGAACAAAACCCTAATTTTTCAATTTTTTTGTTGAAGAGAAGGACCCTTTGAAAAGAATAGATTTGATAATTGATAATTTTTTAAAAATATATGGCAAGTTTGAGAAGTAGCCTACAAATTATAACAACCTCCCTCTCAAGAAACCAATAGGATTTATTATTCAAGAACCTAGTCTAGATATAATGTCAGTGTAAGATCTAGCTATTCTTGATTTACCACCTGCCAAAAGGCAAAATATTGATGATGTTTCTCCATTGGTTACATATGAAATGACTAAAGGATTTGGTGACTCTGAGGAGGTGGCTAGTATTTTGAGGCATATAGGAGAGGAAGAGGAAGTTGATCAACCCATTTTTAGTCAATAAACAAAATTACATAAACTATAATCAAGAATGGATGAACATGTACAAGGTGAGCCTAAACTATAAGAAGATTAAAGGGTTGTGTATTTTATGAGGTTCATCAAGGATGATGATTTCATAAATACCCCAAAATTCAAATATTTTCAGCTCAAAATGAATATGAAATAATTTGAAGAAAAGGTGGAAATAAATAAATTGGGTGCTAATGAACCTCAGCATGACCAAATTGTGATAAAGAATTTCAAGGATTTTAAAATTGATGAAATAAATGTCAACCCTGATGAGGCTAGACAAATGGTTTTAAAGAGTAATATGTTGAACATCCCTAGCCTTGAATTGAATAAAATGTTTTTGTTAGACCAAGTGACAAATCAAGATGAACCCATGATGTTTTTTGAGTTTGATTATGAGGATGGTGTTACTGGTTATGGGTTTAACCCAAAAATAGAGAATCTAGCAATATGGGCGACATAGAAGAACACCAACAAGACAAGATTGCTTGATGTAGTCTAGGAGTTGAGGGGAATAACTATGGTGAAAACATTTAACAATACATCAGTTCTTGAAGCTACCACCATTATTGTGCCCTCTGTAATGTTCACACAAGCTGCTATCAAGAAAATGTAGCAAAGATTGCTCGACTATGAAAAAAATCAAATTGAGATGAATGATGAAGTGAATAGGTTGTATTTGGAAAATTTAAAACTAAAGAAGTAGTTTAAGGGTGTTAATTCTAAAAGACAAGCAATTATTCCATACCAAGCCCCTATGCCACAAATAAATAGTGATAATACAGTCCCAGTTAATCAATTTAAAGCATTAAATTTGAAGCTGGAGAAATAAATTAAAGATTTGAAAAATCAAAATGAGAAGAAAAAGGATGAGGCCAAATTGAAAATCCTTAAGGTGTTTTAGAATATTTTGGAATACAGCGTAAAATTGGTTGTTTACAAGTTGGGAGATGTGCATGAATATTATTCTTTCTTGCCTTAGGCCATTGATTAGTTGAAGGTTAATTTTATGTTTTGGATCCAATATGCAAGAAATGGAAACCTACACACCATATATTTCCAACCTTGTGCAAAGTTTTATAAAGAGATCCAAGTGCTCTATCCTCACTCAATCTAATAGAGAAGATAGTGAAAATGATCTTGGATGAATTTTAGTATGTCAATGGTGAGAGACAAAAAATGTAGGAAAAGATTGATTATTTTGATACCTTCAAACATCAGTTTATTCCTTCCATTTTGATAGAGGATAAAAATATCAAAGGTTTTGATGCATGGAAAAGTGAATATGGTCAAACAATTTCTCAAGTCATTGATTTCTTGAAAAAAGATCGAAACATAAATAGTCTTAGTTTCAATGTCATTTTGGATAGAGTAATTTCTCTAGATGCTAGATATGAAAAGTTAATCATTGATGTCAAAGTGATACTAGATAAAAGATGGAAATATTACCAAGCCAACTTGCTCCATATCCAAGAATATAAGTGGCCTAATGATTTCATAGTATACCAATAGAAGAATCAATATTTGACAGCTAAAGAATAAGTAAGCCAAGTATGCAGAGCAGTAATGAGCATCAAGCTAGCATCAACATGGCACCAAAAAATCTTGGGCATCCTCCTTTTTTGTCTTTTTCTTGTTTTTATACTTTCCAATATGTATTCAAAATATATTTAGTGATATTTTAAAGACTTGTCAAAAATTAAATGTTTTAATAGATCATATTAAGGGGTGGGTATATGAAAAGTCATTTTTTGTAATGTGAAATGTCTAAATCTTGTAGCTTCCTTCATCCCTATAAGAAAGACACCAAGACCTTGGGAAATCTCTCTAGGAATTTGATTTTGGAAAAGGGCATTGTAAGGCCTACTCTTCAAAGATATATCAATAAAAGAAAACCACATTTCTCTAGTGCCATATATCTAGTTCTCAATTATTTATTGAATATTCATGTTATACTTTATCTTTTTGTCTCCATTTTTGTTTCTCCTTATTATTTGAATTAAGATATCACGTGTATGTTTAGTTATTCAAAACACATTTTCTATTTTTGGGTGGTTTAGCTAATTGGGTTTCCTTGAGTAGGGATTAAATTCCATTGAATATATCACTATAACTTGGTGGATTCAATTTGGATAATTAAGATGATTTAGGTAATAATAATCTTGCATATCTATGCCTTTCATAAACAATCCCATGATAGGTAATTTTATTTGTGGGTATATAGAAAGCATAAATCTTTCTATGAATAGACTCCATTACCTAATTTTTGAGAAAGGCATTGATTAATTCTTTTCTAGAATCATTTACTTGTATCATATTCAAAAATTCCAATTTTAATTTTATATTGTGTAGGAGTATGAATAATAGTAGAATAAAAAATTATAAAAAAAATCTAATTCAAATCATATGCTAGTTTATATTAGGATGAATTGGATGATTCAATTAACAAAATGACATAAATCCCTTAATCTTCTCTAAATTAACCAAAACATTTGAGGATTAATTAATCATTGGTGAATATAAGGTAACAACCACCTAGGAAAATCAAAGGATAAAGTGTAGATAATCCTAACCACTTGGGTTGATTTTTTTAGTTGGCCAAATTGGTTGCATAACCTAATCATAAAGCTTGGCATCCTATTAAGGTTTTGCATATTGAAAATTTGATAACCAAAAAAAGGCTTTAGAAATTTTAAGAAAGGTAACTCACATAGATCCACATGATGTCGATGCAGTTATCAAGATGGGTGAGTTATTACTATCATCAGACCCTAGTGTAGCCTTAGATCCTCTTAAGATGCTAAAGTCTCTTTTGAAGAAGATCAAAGAAGAAGTACCCACTAATTTTTTTAAAAACATTGGGGTTATCCATTTTGAGTTTGATGAACTATAATTGGCTCAACAAACTTTTATGGAGGCATTATAAAATGATGTTCTACCTCTACATAAATCTATGTGATCAATTTTATGCATTTTTTACTTGTAGGATTCTCACAGTTAGTAAAAAAGGTAATGTTCATGAAGGAATGTAAAATATGTGTATATCCTTTAAATTATACTTGTATTATGTAATGGAATTGAATCATTTATCAAACCATTTTTTCTTCATAGGGTAGCATTTTCTTGTGGAACAATTGATTGAGATAACTCTTGTTTCAACTAACCACCCTCTCATGAAATCTCATTCATATTATAATATTTCATGATATTATCATATTAAAGGTTATTATGAAACCACTAATAAATACTACATGTCATCATTAGAGGAAAGCCAAAGGCCACAAGATTTTGTGAATAGGTACAATTGAAGGTGGCAGATCTTAAGAGTTCTCTCTCAAAATTTTAAAAGGTTCTAGAGGTCCACCCTAAGAACTATGAGATCTTAAAATTTTTAGGACATATATATGATTAGTAAGGTTAGGTAAATAAGGATTTATAAATTTTAAGGAAACTCACATAGATATACCTAATGCACATTCATTTATCAAGATGGGTGAGTTATTAATATCATTAGACCCTAATACAACCTTAGATTCTCTTAAGACATCAAAGTCTCTTCTGAAGAAGAGTAGGAAAGAATTACCCATTGAATTATTAAAAAAAATTGGGGTTCTTCATGTTTATCATGATGAACTAGAGTTGGCTCAACAAAATTTTATGGAGGCATTATGAAATGGCATTTGGGTTGAATTCATAAATAAAAGCCCTAGTGCCAATTTTGTAGTTTTTTTGTGTACTTTAAGGATATGTAATTATTCCAAGGACTAGAATAAGGTGGTGTTTCAATTTAGTTACAATTTAAATTCCCATATGATCCAAAATACATAAAGGAAACTAATGAAAAAATAGTCTCATAAACCCTAAACTGCTTGTATGGTTTTGGTACTCAATTGTATATAAAACTACTGTAAGTTGGCAATCGAAAAGCTATAAATTTTGTGTTTTATGTAATGAGGGTTTTGAATTACCTTTGAATTTACTATTGAGGGCATCCCTAAATATGAATTTTTTTTAGAGGGCCTCACTAACTTCAAATTATTTACAACAAACACTGAATTCCTTGCTTACCTTTTTAAAAGTCTCTAAGTCCTATCCAAATAGGATTTATCACCCATGTAAGTAGTTTTTATAACCCAAAATGCATCAGTGCTAGTCTAATTACCAACTAAATATATGATTAAATATTCAATAAATAGTGAATCATGAATAATACACTCCCACTATAATTTTTTTTTAAATTTCATCTAATTTGTATTTGCATGAGTAAATATTTAGTCATTTTTATTTGTATGACTAAATAATTTTTTAGTCGATGACCAAATTAGGCATTTATTTACTCATTTATAGTTGAGTTGCAAAATAATTGTATAATTTAGACATTTTTATTTGTTGTGACTAAAATTTTTAGTCGTGTAGTTATTTATTTGCCAAATTCTACTAGTGTTAGGAAAATTTTCTCTAAGTAGCTATTATTTTGGCAATTTTATTTAGAGATATGAAACCACAAATGGAGTGGGTTGTTCGATATTGGAAGCTATGATTGAGTATTATGGTGTATTGATAAATGTATCAAATAAAAATTAACTAATATCAATAAGATATTATATAATATGTTTCAAATCATGAAACATATATGTGAATTTCTTGTTAAATATATGGTAAGCATAATATTTATCATTATGCATAGGATAAATGGGAGTTAGTATAGTCGATTTATTTTGAACCATATTTATTATAATTTCACTTAGAGATAAATTAATCATATGTAAATTTCATGATTCATTAATCATATATATTTTTTGGTACTTTAATCCATATTAGAGAAGAAATATTTTGATACACAATTTTTTTATATTAAGGAGATAGAGATGCAATTTTTAATAACTTTATCAAAGTTTAAAACATGTGAAAGTTTATATTCAAGTGACCTAGCCCTTATAGATAGAGTTTTTACTTATTTTTATAATGTATTAATGGAATGCATCATATTAAAATATATGATGTGGAAGAATGGTGGTACTTAAAATAGGTTAATTCAAGGGTTGAGACTTATAATTCATGGTAGAACTAGGTACACTATTTTTTTGGGTTGGGAAGATGTGGTCTTATAATCACATACCCCTATAGAATCCATTTTTAAATTATTTAAATTATTTGAAATATTCATATTTTTTAATTGAGGATCCATCAAAGATAAGTCATTTACATTCCTTTTATTAATTTGAACCATGATTAAAATCAAATAATATCAAAATGATCAAATCTTAATGATTTCCAAGGTAAATTTATCCCTAATATAATAAAAAAAATAAAAAAAATAATTAAAACAATAGAAACATACCCTAAGAGAATGAAGTGATAAGTCCTAAGGTGCAGGTATGAGAAAGATTGATTTTTCAAGGTAAAAATAAAGAGACAACCATTCATTGAAAATAAAGATGAGTTTTAAGAAACTAAAATTAGGTTTTTATAAATATAAATAACTAAAATAAACCCATAATTTGTTTTGAAAATAGTTATATCCTTCATCAATAGACCAATTTTAGTGAAACATGAGAAACCCTAATTACAAAAAAATCCATTGTGAATTTTAAGGAACAAAAATATGTTTTTGATAAAATCAATGCAACTAATAAAAACCTTAAATCATTTTACTTTTTAATCAAATATATCATGAAAATGTATGAATATAAGTAACAATCCTAATAGGATAATACACATGAAACCTTAGGGAAATTTTTTAAAAAACCAAATTTCTTCACACAATAAAAGGAAATCAAAATTTCAAACACTAATGTAAGATAATTTAAAACCCTAAGTTAGGATGAAACCTAAGCTATTTATGTTTAAATTAGTCTTTAGGTTTTTAGTGGTCATTATGACATGATAACAACCAGGCTCTAGTGGTTTCAACACAATAGATCCCCTCTTGCAAGGAGCTCCTAATAATTCCCTAAAGTTTATTCTACCTTTAGTGGCTCGTTGTGACCATTATAACTCAATGGGAATTTTCTTGTTAAGCTAGATTATTTTAGATAAGTCAACATATATTTATAATATGATTTAATGCCTACAATTAGTAGAATGATTTAACTATATGAATGCATTTGATTCAAACAAATATATATATATATATATATATATATATATATATATATATATATATATATATATATATTGCATGGATTAAATGGTGCATAAACATTTTTAGATAGAGCCAAAGAAATTAAGATAAAACATTAAGATTAGATTGACTAGATTCTAAACTAACAAAAATGATAAGAAAATAAAAAAAGAGAAGGGTAGGGAGAAAAGAAGAGAGATTAATTTCTAATGGATATAGTCAATTCCTCTTGAGTAGATAAATCCTTGAAGAAACTAGTCCTTAGATAAGCTTGACCTAACATAAGTCTTTCTAAAATATGGTGAAAGTTAATGAGGGAGGTAGAAGCAATGCAAATGAATAAAACAAGCTCACCATATACATGCATATACCAAGTATATCAAATGGTAAATATTTGACATAAATGTATTTCCATGAAAGATAATTTGGTATCCATCAATACTCAGTTGGATTGTAGATTCAACCTCAAATAACATTGACTCAATAAGATAATATAGAAAATAAGATGGTGCTTGAAATAAATTGACCAATCCACTACTCTAATGCTAAGACTAAAAGGAGCCATATAGGTATAACCGTCTCTAATCCTTATAAAAAATAGCCCTACTACAATGTAGGAGTTGATCTTAGATAGACTTCTAAGTTTATGGATTTTAAATTTTTTCCCACAATTGGGATGGTTACAAAAAATAATCAATGTGATTATAATGTGTTTTTTAGGCTCTAACAAAAAAATTATCTTGACCATGCTCTTATAGATATTGAATTGAAATCTAGTGGTAGAGGGTCACCGAGATTGATTTGGGATTTCCATTTATACATGTTATGTGTAGTTAGGTACCATGTCTCTTGAAGGTTAAATTTATCTTATGTTTTTGATCCCAATGTTCACACCATAACCATGATTCATATATTATTCATGATTTTAGTTAAATCTACTCCCTCTTGATCATTATTACAACTAAAATAACTTGAATTCCATCATTTATCATCATGATACTAAGTTACAACTTGAATTGGTTATTGAATTGAACACATAGTCCCATTATGTATTTTGATAATTTTCATATCCAAACAAGCTATTGATATTATAACCTTAATCTTATAACATCACCACTTCCACATTTCCCTTCCTAAACTTTACATTCTTTTTCATTCACTAGGCTTTTAGCTTTGCCTATTGGGTGCCACTTTGTCACTTATCAATCTATCAGCATCCCTAAGATTTACTCTATTATCTAACATTGTAATTCTCATGTCCATGTGTCTTATTCTTATCCTCTTTGGCTCTTTATGATTTGATGAGTCAATAATGTTAATTACTCAAGCTCCTGTGTTAATATTTTAAACACTTTAAGATCTCGAGGTTGTGAAAGGGTGCCACTTGGTGTCTTCTTCAGGCCTTGAGGTCATGTACCTTTGCCAATGTTGATCAAATCCTAGGATTATAGTTTAATTCTTTAATACCCCTAAGTTTTTCATATTTTGATGTTCTAAGCTTTTTTTAGTGCCTTCAATCCTTTATTCTCGTAGGATACTGGGAGGGTGACATTTGGCATCTTTTTAGGGCCTCAAGGATTTAAAAAGACTTAGTTATTTTTAAAAATATATTTGGCTCTAAATTCATGTGTCAATGATATTTTTATGCATGGAAGAATATGGAGGTACTAAAAATCTTTTGAAAACCTATGAGAAAATAAGAAAATCAACTAAGTATTTTTTTTTGAAAAAATTAAGTTTTGCCAAGCAAATTCTATGTAATTAGTCATTTAATATAGGAATTGAAACCAATCATTCACATAAAATTAATTTTAAATTTTGAACATTCAAAAGGGTGAATACTAAAGAATTTTATCAAGTAATAAGACTTCATGGGCTTAAGATAAACTTGTAAGTTAGACACTAATGTTCATAAATTAAATCTTAGACTAAATTGAGAAAAATGCAAAGGCATTAGAAATGAACATAAATAGTCATTTTTAGCTTAGCATCTATTAAAATTCTAATGAATAAGAGATCAATCAGATAGACCATATCAACCCCAAAGAAAAAGATCAGATAAGAAAAGAGGTTCCATATTTTTAGTCTAAAAATGGGTTGTGTTGGTGAAGGCAATAATAAATGGTGACTCTTACTAGTATATATACTCTAGAGTATCTAAAAAAATCTATAATATATAGTTTTTACATTGAAATAAAAATAATTAGATATAAATTATTACATAAAATAAAACTAGAAGAATAAAAGCACTATTTTTTTCCTTAATATGTGGCATATTCAACTACAATCCCACTAAAGACCATCGGTTGGTGTGATCAAGGGATTAATTCATTTTTTTTGAATTCACACACAATATTTTGGATTTATATAAATGATCATAATTTATAAAAGGAAATATTTAACTATTTGGTATGGGGGGAATGACATGGGAATTTCTCTACTACACCTTA
The DNA here is from genome assembly GCA_037957365.1 of Torreya grandis. Taxonomy (NCBI): domain Eukaryota; kingdom Viridiplantae; phylum Streptophyta; class Pinopsida; order Cupressales; family Taxaceae; genus Torreya; species Torreya grandis. Next base: position 1,112,248 of record JARHVA010005252.1, on the reverse strand, counting down.
GGCATCTATAGCCCTGACATAGATATATTTGGTCCCTTAAGGCTTTGATCCACTATCAACCAGGATAGAAATTCTATGGTGGAGGTTACCAAGATCACCCTTTTGATGAAGATTTTTATAGTTTGAATTTTGTCTCATTTTTTTTGAAAATAAACTTTAATTTTTATATCAGTGGAAGGTTAGGGACCAATCCATGGGTTTAGGGAAAATCAATTTTTTTTTTATCAGTTAAGACAACACCAATAAATACAATGCTACATTTTTATTCATATGTTTTAATAAAGTGTATATATGGATTTAAATGAGATAACATGCATTTTTAAATTCACACATTTTATCTTTAATAATTAGCCTTTACAAATTTCAAAATGTACAAAAGAATCATAACAATTCATGTAAGTCTTCAAGAAATGTTTTCCTTCATGTTATTTAGTGACATTGATGCTAGCTACACAACATGCCTTTAATTTAATTTTATTGATTAATGGGGGAACCTCAAGTAAAAAATATAAGGAATAAACAAAACAAAACAAGAAATTAAAACTAAACTAATAACAAGGGATAGGAGGGAAAAATGAAGAAATCAAATAAGAAAGAAAAGAGAAATTATTTGCATAGGTTTTCAAGCAATTGTATGCTTAAAACTAGTCAGAAACCTATTTATTTTTAGGATTTTGATAAGGGAAAAGGAAAACATTATTTTATTATATGTTATCCTATATGATAGAGTGCACTATTCCATAATGATTTCTCAATGTTCAATTCATGCAATTTAAGAAAACTAGGATTCTAAAATTCTATATTATTTTTGTATCTAGATTGTATAAACCATGTGGGATAAGTGGAGAGATATAAATTTTCCCACACTTAGAATTGATATGATGAATAAGGTTGAATATCCACATATACAAAAATGATGTGTGTATCCAACTTAATATAGACATTTGTTTGGTTATGACCAATTGATACATTGATTGATCTTGGATTAAAATTAACACTTTTATTGAATATTATTCTCTATTTTTATCATTCATAAGGTATGGGATTGACTAAAATCCTTCCCACATTAAATAACTACAAAATGTTTCATCAGTGGCCAAATTATGTGGATATCTTGGCTGAATTAGATCATTTTTAGTTTGCATCTTCATTGGCTCCACTTATCTATTTGAACAATTATACTTATGATGTTTTATTTGTATCTTAACCATGTCTGTTTCCTTGTATGTGGAATATGCTTGCATTGGGAAATCAAGGATGGTTATGGTGTCATCAAAAGAAATCATGAGTTCCATGTTTTCCTTTAACTTAGGAATAAAGAGGAACTCTTATTTGTTTGAGCCTAAATGCTATTGATATTACATTCCCACTTTGAGTACCTTTACTGCTAGGAAGTAAATAAGACAACCATCTTTAATTTGTTTTAATTTAAGGCTAACTTGAGGGAAAAGATCATAAATATTGAGTTATTCCAACTTATTCTCCTCAAAGGGATAACCCCCTTATTCTTATTTCTCTTATTTTTGGCATAAGTAGTCCAACTCAATGTTTATTTTTTCTTATATTTCATTCAATTATAATGATGAAGGGAAAGTCACACTACAACCATAGAGCTACTAATTATCTTGGACCAGATTTTTTGATGTATGAATAAGAATATATTATAAGGATGTTTCAAATGCATAATATGCATCTTCCTCATCTAAATCTTGTAGTCCTTCGACTTCTTGATTTGACTGATAAAAAGAGTATTTTTATTATTATTCTTAGAAAATATCTCTCCATCCACTTGATTCTCATCCACTAGGTTATATGTAACTTCCAATGAAACTTCACCATCAAAGTCCTCATCATTGCTAACATATACTTAAAATAATGGATCACATTTGTAAAATGTAAATTTTTTTTGTGTGCATGGTCATCTCAACCTAAGCTCCACATCCATATAAATAGATTCCCAGTGATGCATTCTAGAAAGCAACCTCATAGATTAGGTTGAGCATTGTCTACAGTTCTCATAAAATAAATGGAAATAAATTAATATAAGTATCAAAATAAACATGACTATAATCACAAGGAAAATAAACTTATTGATCATATACTCTATTGATAAAATCATATGCATTAAAAGTAACCAAAAAAATTTCATTTGTTAGAGGAATATTAATATGGTTGTAAACTTGGGGCATTACATTATATGGCACATGATGGATTACGGGATGATTTATATGCATGTATCTTGAAGTAATTTGTGTATAGACCCAAATTTATCGTAATGGATAAGAAGGTTGAGCACCATAGCCATAGGGAATTGACTGTTGCTCTATTATGTAGTCTTGTACATAGGTCAAAGGCAAAGATGTGAGGGTAGTTGGGTTTCTTCCAATGAACATAGTAATCAAAGGATATAGAGTATTGAGGTAAAATTCTATGGTTATATCCTATATTTATAAGAAAGTATCCTTTAACATAATATATATATGATGGAATATATGGTTGAACAGAGTATTTTTCTCACTAATCTCTTTATGAGATGTGGAAATTTGATAAAATAAGATATAAATGTCAATGGGGTCACTAAAATTGTTAAGGAACGTATTCTCAAAGATGATTGAGGAGGTTATGCATCGTTATATTAGAGAAAGGTACAAAAAATAGTTAATTTTATTTAGTGAATGGTGAAATAGGTGACAAGACACATCCTAATTTTGCATTTACCTTTTGATAATGACTTATTTAAAATCCTAGATGTGCTCCTTAGCATTCTTGACCCTATCATGGATATACTTTGCATATAATTTGTAAGGGTTCTTGAGCAAGTCTTGGGAAGGTCCTAAAACATTCACAAGATAGTTGCATCCTCTTATACAATCTAAAGCCTTTAGACTACTAGGAAAAAGATCATTATAATAGCACATAAGTCAAAAAATTCATCTCAATCCCTCCTTTTAGTGTAAATTATTTTGGTCATCATTTTTATGCGGCCAACAATAACTATGCTCTAGTGGTTTATATGCACTAAATCCCCTTTTACAAAGATCACCTAAGAACTCCCCAAGGTTTATTCTACCTATTCTAGGCACACTAATATTCACTTAGTGTCTTGTTGTGGCCATTATAATTTAAGGGGACTTTGCTAGTTAAACTAGAGTATTTTATACAAGGCAATATACATTTAAAATATGAGATAATTCCTAGAGAATTATCATAATGATTTAACTATGTGAATGTACTTGATTCAAACAAACATATCTATTACATGGATTCAATAGTGTATAATCATCAATAAACAGAGTGAGAGAAATTAAGATAAAAAATTAGGAGTATATTTATTAGATTATAAACTAATAAAGCTGATAAGAAAAGTAAAAGAAAAAGGGAAAGGATAAAATAAGAGATCCCACTTTCTAATGGGGCTAGTTAGTTCTTCTTGAGTACACAAATCCTTGAATAAACTAGTCCTTATCCAAGATAGACATACAAAAACTCTAGATAAAGGATGTTGCAAGATTTTGAGGGAGGTAGTAATAATACAAATAAGAAAATAAAAGGTCACCAGTTACATGTATAGACCAAGTCTATCAAATGGAAAATATTTCACATAAAGATATTTCCATGAAAGATAATTTTGTATTAATCAATACTCAATTGAATTATAGACTCAAACCTAAACATTGTCACTTACCAAGATAATATATAAAATAATATGATATATGAAATAAAATTATTGGTCCAATATTATTATACTAAGACTAAAAGGATCGAACTAGGTATAACCTTCTATAATCCTCAAAAATACCAAACCTTACTACAATGTAGGAGTTGATCTTATATAGACATCCAAGTCCATGGAGTTTCAAATTCATCCCCCTACTAGGTGAGTTAAAAATAATAATGTTATTCAAAATTTTAGTTGAGGCTTTAATAGACATTCCAACTCGACCATGATCTTATAGATACTGAATTAAACTCTAGTAGTAGAGGGTCATTGGGATTGATTTGGGATTTCCATTTATACATGTTCTTTGTAGTTAGGTGTCATGTCTATTGAATGCTAAATTTTTATTATTCTCCTTTATTGATCTTAATGCATATGATACACCCATGATTCATGTATTATTCATTATTTTAGTTTAATATAACCCCTTTTGATCATTTTTCTAACTACAACACCTTGAATTCCATCATTTATCATCATGTTATTAAGTTACAAATTGATTTGGTTTTTGAATTGAATGCATAGTCCCATTTTGTATTTTTATAGTTTTGACAACTATATTATCCATCAATGTTAGTCCCTTCATATTCTAAAATCACCATTACCACATGACCTTTCCTCATCTTCACACTCTTTTTCCTTTAATAGGTTTTGGACTTTGTTCATCAAGTCCCACTTTACCACATGTTAGTCTATCAACATCCTTGGGCATTACTTTTTTTTCTACCTTTATCATTTTTGTGGACACAAAGCTTCTTATTAGCCTCATAAAATCTTTATGCTTTGGTGGGTCAATACTATTAATGTTGTAAGATCTTGGGTTAATGTTGTAATCACTCTAAGCTTCTTAGATGGATTTATGTGTCATCTTATCAGGGTCATGGGACTTTTCTAATGTCAATAAAATATTTGGATTATTAACTAATGCCTTCATTCCCTAAGGTTATAAGATTTTGAGGTTACAATCCTTTGTTAATGCCTTCAATCCTCCATGCTCGTAGGATTTTAGGAGGGTTCCACATGACATCTTATTAGGGCTTAGGGATTTAAAAATACTTAAACATTTTTAGAAAAATATTTGGACATAAATCCATGAATCGATGAGATTTGGATGCATGGAAGAGTCTAGGGTCCCAATAATCTTTTGAATACCTACAAGAAAAATAGAAAATTGACTAAGTAAATATTTTGAAAAAAATAAAGTTTTGCCAAGAAAATTTTATGTAAGAGGCAATAATTTAATATAGGATTTGAAATCAATCATTCACATAAAATTAATTTTATAATCCAAACATTAAAATGGGTTAATACTGAAGCATTTTTATCAAGAAATAAGACTTCATAGGATTTTAATAAAACTACATGTTAGACAATAATGTTCACAAATGAAATCTTAGTCTAAATTGAGAAAAAATTAAAGGCATTAAATATGATAATGAATAGTCATTTGTAACTTAACATCCAGTGAACTACCAATCAAAAAGATATTAATTATACAAACCATTAAAATCCCTTAGAAAAATATCAAATAAGAAAATAGGGTCCCCATTTTTAGTTTGAAAATGGGGCATATTAGTGAAGGTAAAAATAAGGTTAACCATGATTTTTTTAATTAAATAAGATTTAGAGGTCTTAAAATAGTGTAAAATTATGTATTATTAGATTATATAAAATATAATATTAAATTATTGTTCTAAATTGAGGTGGGTATTTTAGATATTGCATTATTTTTACTTGAAATTGACAAAATAGGAGGGTATAATTGTAATTAGTTTATTTTTATTATATATTACTCATAGAAGGTGACCTAACTATAAATGATTTTTGCCTATGTTGTTAGCTTCTTAGACATTAAAGAGAGGCTAAAAACCTCTTTAGACATTATTGACAGAGTCTAAACCATGTAGTACCTAACATTATCAAATGGCTATCGATAGTGTCCATGTCCACTATGTGGGCCTATAACCCTTGAGATCTATGAACCTACATCTATAAATTATTTTTGTGTGTACGGTAACCTTCGATCATGTGTGATGATCTCTATTTTACTTCTCCTTCATCCAAAATCTAATTTTTATTTTGACTAAAGTATTGAAAAAATTGTTAGTATTTTAGGTTTCATAGCCTTAACCACTAATCATTGAATGGTTAAAGATTTCCTACATTATAATACTCTAAATATGGCTCAAGCTACAAGTATTTATCCCACCTATTCATATGTGAAAAATATTAATTTTTTTTATCTTTGACACTAGGAACCAAATGCCTTTTGCCTTGGTGTATTCAAACACGAACATATGGTTGTTATTTCAAAGGTTTTTCACATGTTTATGCCATTATGATAATGTTTAAGAGAGTGTTAATTGATTCATTAAGTTTATAAGTGATTCTCAAGGTGATGGCCAAGTAGTTTCCAAGAGATTATAACCTTAATATTGATTTGTATTTATATTTGAATATTCATTATTTCTCACTATTCTTGACCCATGCCACATGTCTAGGCTAACCTAAAGGATATTTATTAATTTTAAAAATAGTCTTTAAGTGTTCCTAGACATTGTTAGTAGAGAAAGAAACTTGTAGTAATTATAATTATGTAGTCACTATTAGTGTTTTCCTTGTAGTTTAAGTCTATGATATACAATATAGAGAAGGACTATATAGGATTCTATAAGGTTCTTGTATAGGCTAGGTTAATCCTAAGTTGGTGTATCTGGTGAATAGAGTTGGATAAGATATCAGGTTGGCAAATAAATAGAAGGAAAGTGTGCATATGGTTAAAATGTTTAAATAATTTATAAGTAAAATTATGTGAAAGTTAATGTTTTCAAAGAGTTTAATACCAATTTTAGGTGTCTACATGGAATTATATTTAGAGATAAATTTTGTTTTTGTTTTTTTAAGTTATTTATGGAATACCTTATATTTTTTAGGTCATGTGCATAAATGGCTCTCATCTAGATAGGTTGTCTTAATAATTACATCTCATAATGAATAATTTAAATGGTTTCACTATTGGGCATATGCATAGGACTCCCTAATAGGTTGAAAAGTAAAGGTAATTCAACACTACAAACCTAGGAGAGTATAGGTGAGAAGGTGTTATATTTATGATTTTTTTTGAATTCATGTATATGTTTTAATTATTTTTTTATTAATGTGATATAAATAGGATAAAATATTAATTTTTAAATTACATCAAATGGTGAATTAACCATACAAATTTGAATGTAACAAGGTAGATTTATATTGCACTCACTATTTTTTAAAATTGACAAAATAAGGGAGAGTATATTTACCTAGTTGATTTTTTTAATATTACTCATTATCTATGTCATAATATATGAAAATGGTCATATTATAATTTATGACTATTGATATAAATAAACAAGACATAAAATTATATATGGACTCTCTAAGTGAATCTGAGACCTCTACATTAATTAGTATTGATTGGAATCTATCAGTACTATTTTGGTTTAATTTTTTGGTCCATGTCACCTCAAATTGATATATTTATACTTGTATATGATTTAAATATTTTTTATTATCCTTAATCCTATGAATTATTATACTTTCCTTGAAACCCTCAATTTACTTTCAACATAAGATTAAATTAAAAAAGTGGTTGGAAAGATGGGTTGGATACCCATAATCACCTGTCACTAAGTGATTTTTATTTTCCTAAATTTTAATCATTTGAAGAGGACTCAAACTACATGTAGTTATTCCACTTGTGTGTGTGTGTGTTAAATATTTTAATCATGTTATAATATGATGCAATGCTTGGATTTTGACACTTAATAGTGTGAAACTTTGACCTTGTGTTTGTATTCAAACTTATAATTAAGGATAATCCTTTCAATAGTTTTGGATTTTTATGACTTTGTGGTAATGTATTAAGAATTTATAAATGGTTTTATTAATGTGAATGATAAATATTGACCAAGTTCATAGGTTAGTATGATCTTAGGATTGATTTGTATTTATAGATGACTCTTTGATATTTCCCCCCATGATAATCATACAAAATTTGAAAATTTAAACCTAAAAGATATGTTTTAATTTTAAAATTAGCCATTAAGGGTTCCTAGATGTTACCAGTAGAGGACAACACCTATGAAAATTTGTAAAGATATGACTATTTTTAGTATTGTCTAGAGGCAGAAGTCAATGATCTAGAATATGTTGATAGTCTACTTAGGATTATGGATCATTCTTTTATAGACTAAGGTTATATTCATTATGTAAGTTAGTAAATTGGGTTGGAAAGATAAAAAATGAATTAAAAAATATGGGAAAGTGTGCATAAGATTAATAAGTGTATAGACAAATCCAAGTACGTTAATATGTGAAAAAAAATATTTTTCCAACTATCTAATTCCAAATTTATATGTTTAAAAAATCAATCTTTTAGTCTTGTATTGAAAATTCTAGATTAAAAGGATAAAATAAATAAATGTGGTATTTGTGATAACCACATTTGGAATTGACATGTATGTCCCAAATATCTTGTTTGATCCATGCAAAATCTACAAGGAAATGTGTATAGACCAATGTCTACTCATGATAATTTTTTTAAAAAATAATCTAAATCATTAAATTTATTAAAATGAAGACTTTAGGAATTAATATGCCTGAGGGTATGTGAACTAAGTTTTCATTTTTTAAACTTATTTAGAGAATACCATGGGTATATTATGTTCCAAATAAATGAAACTACTAGAATTATGAGTTAATGAGTACTATTGTCTCAATGCCCATTTGAGACAAAGAATTACTAGAAGTTGAGAATTGTAGAAACATCAACCACACTACTCTAAATGTCATCACGACTCTTTTTTTATAACCTAAAAATAATTTTTTATGTAAATTTAAATTATGAATAAACTATTTTAGATGAATTTCAAATCCAAATTTATTTTGGATTACTATAGTTTCCCATCAATATACCTCATAGAAATAGAAAAGTGGCTGAATGAACAACATTAATTACCCATGTTTTATCAATATGTACCTTAAATTGATATATAATTTCAATAATATTTTTATAAAAGTACTAAATCTCATAAATATTCTTATTCTAACCCATATATTATATTTCTTAATGTTATAAAAAAAATCTATCTATTCCTCATGAACATGTAGAATGCTCCACATATGCCTCATATGTCTCAATCTATCTAATATGTCCCATATTTCACATATAAATCAAATAGTATAACCTAAAGTGTGAATTATATGTCTATCATGTCCTAAATATTTAATATGAGCCTATTTTATGCCCCCATTTTGACATTAGGGAAGAATATTATGGATCACTCATCTTATAAAAAGAGTTATGTGCATCATGTGTTGTATAGAAAAATGTAATCATGTAAAGTATGTATATAAAGATGATAATATATGTCATAATATAAATATGTGATTATTAAAGTACCTATAAAACATGTAATTCAATTCAATGGGCATACAAGTGTCATGAAAAATAGATATAACAATCTGGTACACAGTAATAAATAATGACATAGATGCATAATAAAAATGATGATATCACAAACAATAGAAGAATGTGTGATATAAATCATGACAAAAATCTTAGTAATAATAATATATGTAACTACATACAAAAATAATATCATGATTATGAAACACATAAGAACTCAATAAAAATTTGACTCTGACTTACTATAACTCAACATAGACAAAACATGATGATGGTATGAACTAGAGGATCCTCTAATTCATTGATGTACAATATGACAAAACATAATGAGTGTTTATATAACTAATATTTAAAAATTTATAATTTACTAATGATTTTTATTACAAGACTCATCAATGTATTAGTTTCCTTGTGTGCACATCCTAAGGAGTGTAGCAAGAAAGGGGTGTAGTCAGTTCATTGTACTTTGAAAGAGATGTTTACATACTATTTTTCCATACCTTCACTATTACTAGTCTAGCTTCCAATAAGTATCTTTCCATATTATTTGTTTATTTTCTTACATCCAATTTTTCTAGCCATCATTTATTCTTACTATATTAGATAGGATAATATAATTTGTTTCATATCTATCTTTCCTTGTATTATATTAGCCTAGATGATATAGTTCTAACTTTTATCTCTATCTTCCTAAATATATCGTCTTGGATAATACAATTATGATTAAGCTAACATCCCATTTGATTATACATGCCTAAATAATAATGTTAATTTAGATTTTAGGGTTACTTTTGGGTTTGGGGACATATATATGGCCATATTTATCATTCCCAACACTCATATGCTTTGATTTATTTAGAATTTATTCCCTTAAGTAATAAAAGGAGTTAAAGATTAAATAATTATTATTTTAGGTCGTGTATTACTCAAATCCTTTGAACCTCAATATGATAAGTTAAAATAAGTATTTGCACCCCATATTTGGATTTACTAGCTAAGGATATCTAGGTCTTCATCATGCCATTTAAGATCTTCATCCATTAACATCCTTGAAAAGTGGCACTATTTCCAAGGGTGAGATTAATTATTCAATGAGTCAACCCAAATTTAATTATCTCTATAATTATTCTCTTTAATTCATTTACTTAGTAGATAGATCTTCTTTGCTTACTATTATAATATAATACATGTTTTTTGTCTTTGCCTAGTTTTTCCTTATACCAAAAAATTTGGTGTAGTTATAGGTATTTTAGATTTTTCATTACCAGATTAGATTACATATACCACTTATGGTTTACCATTTCACCATTTACCTTTACTTATTTTATTAGTTACAACTATATTGGATCTAGTTTATCCTTTTTTGCAAGTTCCTTACATGTAGTTTCTTTATTATATCATTGATATTATTTAACCCTAAATTTTTATATGTGAATATAGGGTTAATAATATATAATTATTTCAAATACAAGGGGGATGATATAATCTATAGTATGAAAATGAATTAAAAATTCAAATAAACAATATTTTTAATTTTATATAACTGATATTATTAAAAATAGTAAAGTATAGCTATTAAAATATATTATATTAAATAAGAATCAATGTTAATTAGTTTACTATATGTGGGAAAATATAAATTTTAAATAGTTTAAATTATGTAGGATTAGTGTTCTATATAAATCATCAGATTTTGGAAATTAAACTTTTATTTCCATAGACACTACCATTAGATATAAGCATTACTATCAACTCTAGTGCTTGATTGTGATGTAGGTATCCAATATGAAATAATGACTAGATATGGATGAAACCAACTTAATTATTTTAGGTTTTATATTTAATTTTTGATAGTGTATTCAGATCTAGGATATAGGTTGTCACTCTTTATTGATTGATCAAAACCCTAGCTCGTCACCCTTCTTCACCCTTGGAATGAGTTTGCTAAAAAATGGGCTAATGGGACCATGGTTTTGAGTTAGCCAAAATAACATATATTAGTGGGTGATTACCACATATAAAATAATATAATGATAACATCAAACTTATGTATTTTCCATTTTATGTTATAAAGTGTGTGAACAAGGTTACAAAATACTAAATGATGATGTATGCAGTGATCTAGCTTGTAATTTAAAAATATCATTCATGGGATATTATTTGAATGATTCAAACCAATAATATTATTTCTCATATTATTGATAATAAAATAGGGATGAATAGGGTAGATTAGAGTGTTTGTATAGTCGATTGATTTAACTTTTATAGGTGTTTACTTGGTATTTTCTGAATTATCAATGAGAATGCTTGGATTTATATTTTTACCACACCTTTTGAAAACATCTCATGGTAAGGTTCACTAATACAAATAGGTTTACCCATAGGTTTTAAAACATTTTTAATTTTTATGAGTTTTGGAAACTAAACACAAGATGAGGAACTAGACATTACCATCGATGGTAGTATCCCTTTATGACTGATAGTGTCCAAAAGGTTAGAAAATAGTTATGGATATGAAACTAATAATGAAGGATTTTCATTATATTTTAATATGTATATGTAGTTCAATGGATTTGGGTCTTTATATTGATATGGATCAGACTGAGAGATAAGCATTTAGGAATAATGAGATGGAAAATGCAATTTTTTTAATAGTAGCAAGGTTTGAAATTGAAAGGTAGATCCCTCATTGATATTTTTCAAATATATAATAATAAGATACCATAAATCAATGAATATAATATAAAATTTTAAATAATTAAAATTCTTGAAAATAAAAGAGAGCAAGTAAGGAGTGCACTTGTGTGTTGATGCAACCATATTGTTTCTTGATTTTCTGAATTAGTAATGATGCTTCATTATGAATCATTAGATCTAGAAAAGGTTTAAATATAAATATTAGAGATTTGAAGAGGGATATTAAATGTTATTATGTCCCCAATTTGGTAAAAAGATGAGTTCTAACATGGCCATTGATATCATTATATTTCAATCACACAACTCAAGTGTGAATATATAATCTAGTGAGGGTGAATGATTTAATAAACTCATCCTATAAATATAGTGATATTATATTATTTAATAACTCTAACCTATAAATATGGTGAGGTTTAATTATATAATCACTTTAACCTATAAAATTAACACATTATTGTACTAGAAAAGACTCGATAATAGTGCATCCTAGTATAATTGGTGCATCTTAATGAATGATATAATTGGTATTTTTCAAATTTTGGTGAAATATCATGACATATGCACCTATCAAATGTTCAAATTAGAGTTTATGTGTCATAAATATAAAAAAAATAAAATCAATGTAAAATTGGTGTAATGTATAAGATTTTAACCCAAGTGTATATTAGAATCATGGAAGTAAACTAGATATTTGTGTAAGTGTGTTAGTAATGTATTTATTGTTATCAATTTGACTTACCAAGGTAAAATTAAAACCCCTAAAACTAAAAAATTTTAATATCTTAATTGTCTTGGGTATTAAGTGATGTGCTTGATCATCATGTTGTCATTGACTATCTTTTTAAGGGAGTAGGTCTTAGTCTTGTCATTGTCAAATATAATTTTAATTAGTATCAAGTGTCATTATGATGTTTTATAATGTTTGTAGATATTTTAAAAGTAATTTAAGTGGTCTTATGATCTAAAATTGCCTTAATGAAGATGGTGAAGAGGGAAGTTGATGACTCATCATGATATTCTCTAACATATTCGATACATGTAAGGTATGAAGATGGATGTAAGATTTGAAGTGTGATAAATATACTTAAAATCCTCATGGAGAAGCTTTTAAGAAGATATAAGGTACTATTCATGATATTTAGTAGCAAATTTCCTTTGTGAAGTTATGTGTATATTACCCAAAATAGAGGTTTTGAGTCTTTTCATGATAAATTTGGAGTGAAAAAGACACTAAAGCATCCATAATACATTTTAACACCTTCATATTCATTTCATTGGATAATTAAAATGTATTATGTTGGAAATATCAACTCTTCAAGTCTAAAGCATAGTTTTACTCTTCAAAGAGCTCCCAAATGTCAAACATGCCTATATTTTGATCTCAAAAGACTTATGATTTGTTTTAAAGATGATTTTTATTTTTAATCTTCTTAATATTTCCCTAAATTATTGTTTCAAAGCTAAAATTTTTGGTAAAAATAAGGTAAAGTTTATTTTCATGTGTTTTATGCAAGAAGTATGGATTTATACAAACTTTTCCACATAGCATAGGTCAAGAGTTTTAATATGGAGTCACTACAATATTTATACAAAATATTCATGGAAAAAGTATCTCAAACAAGCTCAAAATTTGTCCTCAATCATCATTGAGCTCCATTGTACCTCAAGATAGACCTTCAAGTTTGTAGATGGTATGGCCATGAGAGAGAATATCAAGATCTATATTTTGGGAAAATGAAGGGGTATTAGAGAGTTTAAATATCTAGTAATTTCTTCTTAGTTCAGATCTCTTTCCTTTATGAATAATTCTTTACAATTTGAGACAATCAAAATGGCTTCTTCATTCAGGCTGGCAACTAGTTTTCTAAATTTTCTCCTCTCTTAAACATGGTGATAGAAGAATGGAAGTTTATGGATCTTTTTAGGATTGTGTTGGTATTTTTGCCCCAAAATATCAAAATATTAAGTACCCTAAGTGATATCCCCTATTTTTTTGGAAAATAAATTGAATTATCCCAAAGCACACATTTCCTTTATATTATATAATATGGAACTTTGCTTGTAATTTATAATTTACAAAATTGCAAATTACTTCTTGAGCTTCAGATCTCTCATTGCATTAGTTGGTGAAATATAGAGATCCATCTACAATTTTCAATTTGAAAATTATATCTATACCTTTTGATCTCACAATTTAATAGCTATTATAAATTGAAAACCCACTTATAACTTGTAATTTTTCAAACTACAAATTGCAAGCAAATTTTTGGTTCCCAAAAAAAAACACCACATAGAATCTATAACTTGAACTACAATTTACAATTTTGTAAATTTTAAAATTTTAGGAAAATTTCCACTTCCAACGAAGTACCCTATCTAGAATTCATAACTTGGAGAGCAATTTTCAATTTGTAAAATTGTAAATTACAATCCAAGTTCCAGTTCCCATCAACTAGCTAACCCATAGAATCTAGAACTCAAAATGTAATTTTTAGTTTTGAAAAATAAAAAATTGTTATTAGAGTTATACCTTCCCATTTTCAAATAATTAAACCATTTTTTACCTATAAAATATATAGATCACTATGCAATTTGGAAAATTGGAAAATTATAAAATTTCTTGATAACTCTGAGGTTCCACCAACTATCACCATGAATGCATTAATTTTAGAGAAGTTTAATGTTTATAAATTAAAATTATGGGTTTGATAATCCATTTTTAAATTTATAATCAAATTTAAAGCTCTAAAAAATTATCATCAACTTCAATCCACACATCAAGCCATGACCCTAAAATCTATGACCACGAACCATGTTATGCCACCATTGATTTCCTACATGGTACTTCACTTTACCATCTACATTTTTTTAAAAAAAGGCTATCATTTTTGACATTTCCAAGATTTATTTATCTAATTTCATTCTTGAAAATGTCTTATAAATATTTGATTGCATATTTGTAGGGTTTTTATTGCTTAAAGCATCATTTCAGTTTTCAAGTTTTTATCTTGTTGTCATTGTGTGATATTTTATCCCCATAGGTCATATTTTTAAATTTTTATAGTACTTTATATCTTAATATTTTCCCCAATATTTTGCATTCAATTCTAGGTTTTCTCCATTAATCTCATAGCCAGCTGAATATAAAGTGTATATTCATATAGCCAAAGCATATTCCCTTGAAATATTCCTCCAAGTCCTTATGGACTTTTGAATTGAAAAATGCACCTCCAATTTTCATAATATTTCAACCTTATATGAACACCTCCTAAACCCATGAAAATTACTATTACTTAAAACAACTCCAAGTTCTATGGATTTTTCACTTGCTTTAAACAACTCTAAGTTCCACTGAACTTTAGGACTATATATTACACCTCTAATATCCACCAAAGATTTCAACCTAATTTTTTAGCTACAATTTCCCATGAGATTTTCACCTACATAGATCACCTCCAATTTCTATTGGAGATTCTACCTACTTCTGGCACCTACAAATCCTACCAACTTTTGTATATGTTTTTCACTAAGCATTCTCTACAAAATTTATGTCTAGGAAAGAGATGAAGATCAAGTCAAAAGGACTTGGGGTGACTCTTAGTCTAGAATCCAACACCACTGAGATCATAGACATAGATCTAGGCCACATTATCCTAGGTGACTTTTGGACTAGGATAAATGTAAAACTCAAGAATGACTGGATGTAGAGTATCTATGACTCAGGATTGACATAAGCAATAACTTTTCCCCTAGTGGTAAAAAGCCTTGAGCTAGTGATAACACTATAAAAACACTATGATTTTAATAAGAGAGAGGTCCAAAATTATAAAAGGGAAAGGGTTATAAATATGGATCCAGATTTCATAGATTCAATATTTGGGATACCATAGTTTGAGAGTTATCTAGACATAACTCTAGAAACATCCTAAAAATTATTTCATGATAATAATTATAGATGCCAAAGAGTGATAAATAAACAATGTCTTAATACCCCTAAGGCTATCTCCACTATATTTACAAAGACACTAGAAATAATTAATTCCAAGTATGAGGTTGGAGACATAATTATATTTCTACACAAGATCACTGGTAGTCTTGATTCAAATATTTTCTAGGAGTGGATGTATTAGTAAATATGGGTCATTTATGAAAATAAATAATACGTCCACTAATCCCAACTCATTAGTTACTCCCTCCACAATCAGTTGATGGAGATGAAAACCATAGGAAAATTCTATATGACTATCTACTTAGTGTATTTATTATCCAAAGAGCTTTCTTAGGGCTTAACATAGGGTCAAGTGAAGCAAATAAAGTGCATAACTATTATCTTGACCTCAATTTAGAGGCCAACTGATAAAAATTTATGAGGTTCATTTATTCATTCATCCATTTCATCATAATAATGTTTCATAAATAACTTTATAGAAAGAGATTCTCTAAAACAACTACTATAAAAATCACCCAGTGGGGTTGCTACTTAATTCAGTTCCCCACCTACTCTTATATTAGGGTATGTAGATTGAGTGGCTACTCTTACACACTCCCAAGATATGTGAGTGATAAATGGGAATTTATGGAGATCATAAGACAACTTGTAGAAACTCACAAGCTTTTATCCAGTAATTACAAGTCAAGAATTCATTTCTTTATCATTATAGGTAGATATGCATGCCCCTCCTTAATCAAAGTTAAGAATGTTGATGTGGAAATGACATAGATGACCCTTAGGTATTTAGAGGCAAGGACATACTATGATGTTTATGGTAACATCACCAACACATTATGAACATCCATATATTCCCATTTCCCCTATTTATAAGATTAATAGGAAGATTTGGATGATGAAGAGGAGGTCAGATTGAGGGCCTATTCTAGAATGACCTTAGATCAAGTCAAAGATTTTGATTATCACCAATCCTTGAAGACTTTGTGGATTATGAGTCCTTGGTAGATAATATATACCATAAAAAATTCATTACTCAATCCCTTCCATTAGTAAGGTCATCTATTCATAAATCTTTTTCTCTTGTAAATAGAACTACACATGTGATCAGTATAACATTCAATTGGCTTAGAAGTAAAGGGGTCTAAGAGACCAAGGATATAGTGAGCAGCATAGATAAACTACTAAAGCTCAAGTATCAAGGAATTCCATCATCATCAGAGGGTCCTAGTGGTATAACAATAAAGCAATCAAAGAGGAAAATGATCTACAATAAGAAGAAGAATAAATCTAAGGCCAAGAAGGGACAATCAAGTAAAGATGGACAAGTATAAGATCAAAAAATAAATATTTCATCTAAGGACATATCTATGGTTGAATCATGCATAGCTTCAACCCCCATACTATTCATATTGACAACTCCCATCTCAATGATTCATCCCCCAACTATCTCTATTGTTCCTACAACTCTAACACCTCCACCTCTTATCTCCACTCATCCTTCACCTCAAGTGAATCCATTATTCATTCACACCACTTTAATAATATTAATAATTCCATTGAAACTAATGCAATCAATTCAAGTGGACATTCAAGGTCCCCCTTCAGTGGATATTTAGGTTTCCATTCCACTTTTCCTTCCCATAATTTCACTCAATCTCTCCACAATTCATTCCATTTCATTTATAATTACCTCTATTCCATCCTTATTTATTTCTAAGACTACTCAATAGTATATAGACATGGACTCAATCATTTTGACTTTAGTTATGATAGACATCCTAAATCCTAGGATAATTATTATTTCATCTTCATCCCATTTCATCTTTCCTATTTTACCACCCCTGAGTGGCCCTACCACTTTAATTGACTCATTATATTATTTCACCTCCACACTTCCACTAGTCCCCAAATTTTGAATCCTTATGTATACTCCCCCATTAATATCACTTCCATATCCTAAACCCCTAATAGGCAAATCCATTCCCATTTCACCTACCTCTTCCACTTCCATAGTAACCCCAACCCCTTCAGTGGAGATAGGTGAGAAACAAGTCCTTGATGCAAATGTGGGCCATCAACCCATTTATAAGTAAGAAATTACAAAGGCATCTATCAATAAATCAATGGAACTATCAACATAGGATAAACCACTTATCACATTCCTACCAATGTACCATATTTAATTGCAAATTTTCAAGTGATAGTGTCTACATAGTAGAATTTTATCTCAAGTTGGTTCACACAAAGGGTTATAAAAAATGCAAGCAAATGGTTTCTACCAATACATTATATTTTAGCCTTTTAGAGACAAAATAAATCCAATACTACTCCTTAAAACTTCTCAATAATATTGTGACTTGATATGTTCAAGATATGTAGATTTTATAGTCCCCTCACTAGAAAAATAAAAGGAAGATCTAGTTTTGGGGGACTATCAGGTATCAAAAGTTCACCTTAGACTTCCTACAAGGGAGGGGTTGAAACCTGATGTTGAATCTAGCACCAAATACCTCTTTGATAAAATGGATAGTGACAAGGTCACTAAGGATGAGTTGAAAAACATTTTTGAACAACTTATGGTTGAATTAAATAAATTCACAGAGCCCACTACTCAATCATCACAACCTAAACCAACAAAGCCAATCACCTAGATCATAGATCAGGTAACACTTGAAGTGGTGATAAAAACTACAAGCATGGGAAGGGACACTAAGGAATGGGAAAAAGAGATCATCTCTAAAGTAAATAAAGTTATTGGTATAGTAATGGACCACTATATAGTTTTGAGAGAGATAAGGGTCACCCTAAGAGAACTGGTAAATAAATATAAAGGGGAGATAAAAACCTTGAATATTTATTATCCCAAATTGAAAATTGTGCATTAAATTGACATATACATCCTCATTATGTAAAATAGACTAAAAATGATGGAGAGAAATATGAATTAGATATATATACACAATTCAAAATAAAGATGCTTAAATATACTGCCCATAAGGTTAAATTTGTCCATGACAAGGCCATTGACATGTTATATGATATGGAAGATTTGTTGAGTAAATTATCATGTCGGCTAATAGATTATGAAGATAACCTCCTTCCAGTGGGAGAGGTCAAATAAAATTTAAAGAAGTGATTGAAAAGGAATCTGAATGAGACACAGTATTTAGCTTGATCTCTATCCACTATTACATCAATTATTAGAACATATTGGATCATATTGGTAAAGATATTAAAACATATAAAGTGTATACACATAATATTTTTAAAATTTTATCACTTATTTATGTTTTCTATCTTACAGGAACACATCGAGTCTCAATCTTTCTGAGTGCACACCCTAAGGGGTACACTAGGAAAGGGTTGGGTAGACCATTGGTGATTCATAAGACTATTGTCCATTTTACCAATTGTTATATACACACTTATATATTTAAAACCATTTACCTAAGCTTTGCCTCCTATTTACACCCTCCTCTAGGAATTTTCTACCTTCATTAACCTTTCCCTAACTTGAATCCCCTTTTGGTAGTTTTAAGACTATGTTTGTTAGGTTGACCCTATTTTTTTTTGAGATCAGCTTACATTGCTGACTTAGTTCATTATTCAAAATGTTTCATTATCAAATTCACTACTAGGTTGATTGGGTCAACCCTATCGAACAAAAATCTTAGAAGGGCTTAGGGTTAAATCCACCTATATATACAAGATCATTTTCCCATTATTTAGAGAAGATAAGAAGAAGTAAGAGCTATTTTTCATCTACTTATCGACCATTCTACTTGAGGATCAAGCCTAGGGTTTCATACTTTCTTTAGAGATACAAATATTATCTTGTGGAGAAGTCTTTTGGATGCATTGATAGGTTTTGTATCCTAGATCTAATTTATCCTTGACATCCTTACATACCACAATAACCTCTTACAAATCACCTTAGTTAAGGGATAGATTGAGGTTCAGAGGGCCTATCTTGAAACATAAGTATTTATAACTTTGTTCCTCCTTTGTAAGAGTAGATAAATGTTAGTTTTTACTTCTCTTTAATTTATTATGATTCCATATACATTGATGGGAGTATATGCTTTCTATGGATGTTTAATTTTATTGTTTATTATCCCCACTTTATGCCATAATATTTGGTGAGCACTATATTATATTTTACTTTACTTGGTATTAGTATAGTGAGTATAAAAACATAAAATCTAATTAGGTTTATTGTTGATTATGCTTGACTAGAGACTTTGGAGCCTTCCCTAGCATCATTTATTGTGGTAAGAGATCCCCTAATTGGGTCTAACATATCCCCATATTGGTCATGTTCCTCATTAACTAATGTATCTCCAATTAGAAGTGTAAGTATAATCTATCTTTTGTGAGTTAGGATTGATTTATAGACATGATAAATTTTTCATTGCATACATAGAGTTTGAGAAGGGAAAATTTTGATACAGTGGCAGATTATGAGATCACCAACCTCTACTCTTTTGGCCTAGATAAAGAGAGATTCTTGGGGGTATTCAAGGCTTTCAATGAATATCTTTAGAAATTACATGATGAGAAAGATAATGAGGTATAATAAGTGTTATAAATAGATTAATTTTTTCTATTAAAAACATTCTCATATATAGTATTTTCATTGTTTTAAAAACATTATAAAGTTACAAAAACACATTTTGTAGATCGTAACTATCTTTTTGATAGCTCTTTTTGAGAAATAAACATGTGTATTTTACACTTTATATTTTGATAGGTTATAAATTATAAAAAGTAGACTTGCAAATTACATTTTTCATTTTGACAAGTCCTAATTACTTAAGTTGTAAAAGCACATATTAGAAATTACAATTCTAGTTTTGACAAAGTGGTATGAATTGAAAGTTGTAAAAGTCTATTTGGAAATTACAAACTAGGGTTTTTCAAAAAAGTGACTTAATTTTTCTTAAAGTTATCATTTATTCAAACATTGATTTTCACTTTAGTGCCCCCCATTTGCATGAAGAGCCATTATAGCTACATGAATGAGAACATAGGCATTGCATGAAGATTTATAAAATTACTTAGATGACATACCAATTAAATATGATGCCCAACTCTTGCATGATCATTTCCCAACTTGTTCACCATGATTTAGATTCCATAACTACTGATTATCATGCCTCTTTCTATGAAGTTTCTATATTTTCATGATTCTCTACTAGGCATTAGAGTTTTTGATAACTACATCTCATTTATGAGATCTTTTTTATAATATGGGTATGACCCTAAGACAATTTATATTTTTGCTATTAGGACTATTATTATGCATTTTGAATATATTTTCTACAAGATGTAACCTAGAGAATGATAAATAATTGAGGATTTACCTTTCTTCTCTGAGAAATCCCTATGTATGCAAAGTTATTTTTATATTTGTGGATCTTTTAATTCTTATTTTAGTCATAAAATTTCACTTCTAGTATTTTATACCCTTTTAAAGATTATTTGATAAAAATAAAAGAGTGTTGTCACTTTTATGAAAACTAGAAAATATTGCCTTTGATTTCCCATTTACATTAGTTTATGCTCCTAAAAATTTAAATTTATTTTTATATTCTATTGTGTTCATTCAATAAATAATTACAATCCACTATAAAATATTTGGTACAATCATCATTTTTAATTTTTCAAGTTTCATTTTCAAACTCTTTTCCTAGTCAAACCTTAGTTTAGGAATCATCCTATAAAGCTGGTAATTTATTAGTTACAATGAATTTAATGAAATGAATACAACATTATCCAAAGGTTCACCTCAATTCTCTAAGGTCCTACATCTTAAAGGTGTCCAATTATATCATTAGATTTTTTGCACAGTGAGCTACTGCATCAAGAAATAGGTGCCAAATCTATGTGATAATAGATTTTAGCATGTCCAGTAGGACCTAAAAAATAAAAATAGATTGGTGATATTATTTGTGATCATTATATGATCCTTGTATGAATTTAAAAATCACCTTGTCACTCCACTAGCTTATGGATTCAAAATTTCAGCATTTATGTATGCCAAGCAAATAAACAGGATCATCTACTAAAGGTAGGAGAGCTAATTTTTTGGAATTATCATTTCTATCTAAAAAGAGATCAAAATCAGTTGTACCTTGCCATAACATATATCCTAAAATTTTATTTTCATCTCCTCCAAGTACTCACATCATTTTCATACCTCCCATAATGACTAGAAATTTAAACTTTGTATATTTCAATGGAGGCATCCCACTCCAATTGGCCCAGTATGATGATATACCTACTTGGCTTTAAAAATCCTTCCATATTTTACTGGTGAAACTTCCACCACTTGTATGGAATAGATTAGATATATTGAAAATATTTTTTCAATCCATAACATGGTGCAAGATAATTTTGTAATAAATATTTTAATATCCTCTTTCAAATGTAAAGCTTTACAGTGGTACAGATCTCTTGTTCCTATCATCACATAGAATTTGAACCCATTATTTGATGTAGTAGGTCATTGTGTAATGATATAATAATAAAATGGGAAAACATCCAAGATTTAAGACCTTAGAAAATTTATGTTAACCTCTAGATAAGATTGACTTCTTTTCACTAAATCTAGTGCAATTGATAAAATACCAGATTTATAGAAATTATGCTCCTTTAGTGTTGTTACTCCTAAACTAGGGTTTAATTGGGGAAAAGAGTTTGAGAATGAAATGTGGAAAAAATAAAATAGTGATTACACCAAATATTTATTTTATTATATCTTAATTCTTTCTTAAATGAACACAACAAAATGGAAAAATAGATTAAATTTTTTCTGAGCACAAACTCATGCAAATTAGAGGCACTATTTTATTATTTTTCATAAAAGGGAAAATATTATTTTATTTTAATCAAATAACATTTTATAAGGCTATAAAATACCACAATAAATTCTTGTGATTGAAATAATAATTAAAACTTCCATAAATATTCAAATAACTTACATACACGAATTTCTCAGATAAGAAAGGTAAAATCTTTAATTTACTTCATTCTCTAGGTTACAACTTGTAGAAAATACTTTTATAATGTATAATAATATTAATAACAACAAATATATAGATTGGGCTATGGGATTCTACCCATTTTTATGTAAAATATCTCATAGATGAGATATAGTTATCATAAACTTCAATACCTAGTAGAGGAATCATGTAAATCTATAACTTCATGAAAAAAGAAGTGTGATATTTAGCTTATGACATCCTTTAACTTTGTAAAATAGTTTTTAAAATAACATGCAAGATCTAGGCATGATCTTAAACTTGGTGTGGTATGGATAGACATGATATATCTTCATGTAACACCTCCCTTTATTCTCCATACAGATACAAGTGACTCTTCATTCAAAATGGAGTGTCGAAATGGAACTCAATGTTTAATCAAAAGATAACTTAAAAATAACTCAAGTTACTTTTTTGAAAAACCCTAAATTGAAATTTACAAGTGATAATTTTACAACTTGTAATTCATACCACTTTGTCAAAACTAGAATTGCAATTTTCAATATATGCTTTTACAACTTTAATAATTATGACTTATCAAAATAGAAAGTGTAATTTGACGTTATTCTGTTTACAATTTCCAACCTATCAAAATAGAAAGTGTAAAATACACATGGCTCTTTCTAAAAAAGAGATATAAAAACATAAATACAATTTACAAGATGCAAATTTACAATGTTTTAAAATAATGAAAGTACAATGTATGAAAATGTTTTGGACATAAAGAATTAATCAATTTCTGATATTTCCTCTACCTCTTTGAATTTTTCAGCCTATAATTTATGAATTTATACATCAAAAGTCTTGAAAATATCTTGTATTATTTATTCATCCTTGCCAAAAGAGTAGAGGTTAGTAATCTCATAATCTACTAATGTGTTGAAATATTCTCTTCTTAAATATTTGATTTCTTGCATATATTTACCCATCTTATCCAACATATTTTGATACTTGATGTAGTGGTGGATAAAGATCAGGGTAAAGACTCTATTTTTAGGAGATTATTTTTTTACCACTTCCTTAAATTTTCTTTGGACCTCTTCTATCATAAGGATGTTATCTTCATCATCTATTGTCCTACATAACAGTTTATTCAATAAATCTATTATGTCATAAAACATGTCAATGGCCTTGTCATGGGAAACCTTGGCCTTATGTGAGAAAATTTATCTTTAATTGTGTATTTATATGTAATTATTATTGTTCTCTATCATTTTTTATTATTAACTTAGTAAGGATGATGTCAATGTAAATAGAGTCTATCGATATCAATTTGGGATAGTATAGATTCAAATTTGCTATTTCTCCCTCATATTAATATTTCTTTACCTTAGAACTATGTAATGGTCTAATATCATATTAATAATATTATTACCTTTGGAAATTATCTCCCCTAAACATATTTTAGTATCATATCCCATGATTTCAATTTCATTCACTACATCAATTATTGCCTAATATGGAATCTAGGTGACTGCCTATGTTGCTTCAAGTTATGATGATGAATCACTAGGCTCTATAAATTTGTTTAATGTAGTTGTAAGATGTTCAAACTTATTTTTCAACTCATCCTTAGTGACCTTGTCATTATCTATTCTCTTGAATAGGTAGTTGATTTCATATTCAAAATCATTATTTAAACCCTCCATCGTTGGATGTTCAAGGTGAAACTTTTATATCTAATAGTCCTCCACCATTAGATCTTCTTTCTATTTATCTAGTTGGGGGACTCCAATCTCCATAAATCTTTACCCTATTGAATCTCATAATATTCTAGAGAAGGTTCATGGAGTAGTCTTAAATTTCTTCTTCATGTTTGAAAGACCTAAGTTCGATGTACATGGAGAAATCATTTGCTTTCATTTATTTTCCATTATTTATTCTAGCCAACTAGGGGTAGCATCCTACTGTGTAGATACTATCACTTAATAATATACAACTAAATATGTTACACTGGTAGGCACTATGATAAGTGTTAAATCCTATGTTGATGATACTATTGATTTTTAATAGATGTTTATTCCATTTAATCTCTATATATAAGTTGAAAATCCATATTTTACTTAAGGATTATTTTTCTCCTATCTCTAATGAAATGGTTTAGGAAATATAGAAGTGGAATAGGTGGGGAAAAATATTTCTTAGAGGTGTGGGAGATGAAATTGATATCAATGGGGGAGTAGAAACATGGACTCATAACATGGGAACTGGTGGAAGTGTGGAATTCAAATCATTAAATGAATCAATTAAATGGGTTGGGTCACTCAAGGGTGGTAAGGTAGGAAAGATGAAATGGAATGAAGATGAAGTAGTACTTATCCCAAGAGTTGGGATGACTAGAAGAATTGAACTTAGGATTACTAAGTCTACATATATATACTAATAAGTTATGTTGGAAATCAATGGGGATGGAATGGAAGGAATTTTAAATGGAATGGAAGGAGGGAGTGAAAATGGGGGAAGGGAAATTAGAGTGGAAACTTGAGTATCCACTAAGGGGGAACCCAACATGTCCACTTAAATTTATTGTGATAGATATAATGTACTTATTATTGTAGGTAAATTGGTAGGAACTAAAGGTGAAATGGAAACCTGAGATGTAGGGGTAGTGGAGATAAGAGGTGGAGATGTTGGAGTAGTAATAATAATATAAATAGGTGGAGGGTGAATTATAAAGATAGGGGTTGTTACTATGATTGATATGGGGGTTAAAGTTATAGATTATCTAATTATATTTATGTCATTAGATTAGATGATGATGGATTAATTTATTTTTGCCCCATCCTTGTTGGATCGATCCATCTTAGCCTTATATTTATATTTTTCTTATGAAAGATCACTATCCCGTCTGATTATTCTCTTGATGTCCCACTGGGACCATCTTTTGATGAAGGAATTACTTCTTCCTTGAGCTTCAATATCTTCTCTATGATACTATATGTATCCTTGGTCACTTGGACCCCTTTACTTCAAATCCAATTGATCATTTTGTTGATCACATGTGTTTTTCTATCTAACAAAGAGAAAGATTAAGGGACTGACCACATTACTAGTAGAAGGCATTGAGTGATGATTTGTTTATAGTAGTTGATGTACACTAGGGAATCATCATCCACCAAGTCCTTAGGGACTAGTGCAAAATCAAATGCTTTGACCTATTCTAAAGTTATTCTAGAATGGTCTTTCAATCTAACCTTCTCTTCATCCTCTAAGTCCTTTGAATAGTCTTCAAAATATGAAACATGGGAACTTGTAGAAATTCCTAGTGTGTTGGTGATGTTACAATAGACATCATAGTATGGTCTAGCATCCAAATCCCTCAGTGTCACCTTTGTCATTTCTAAATCAACACACTTGGATTTATGTAGGGAGGGGCATAAATATCTACCAATACTTATTAGGAAATAAATTCTTGACTTGTGTTTGTTGGAAAGGAGCTTATGAGTCTCAATAAGTTTCCTTTCCAACTCCATTAGTTCTCACTTATCACTAACATATCTATGGAGTGTGTAAGGGTAGCCACTAAATTTGCATACCCTGATATAATAATTGGTGGGGAACTAAATGTAGTAGGATCCCCACTAAGTTATTCTTGAATTAGCTACTTCTGAGAATCTTGTTCTCATATGTTATTTGTTAAACATTAAGATGATTCAATAGATGAATTCATCATTTAATCTCATATAATTTTACCTTTTAGTCTCCAAAATGAGGTTAAGGTAATAGTTATACACTCTACTTATCTCACTAGGTGTTGAGGCCTAAGAAGTCTTATCTTTTGGCCAATATGTACATAAGGTAGGAGGTCATGAAAAAATTTCTAGTAGTTTTTACCTTCATCAATTTTTTATGGAGGGAATATATAGTCATATAAAATGTAAAAATTGGTAACTTGAGCATGGATAATGACACCCAACCCATAATTCCCTCTTTCTTGCTCTCATGACCCTCATAGGCTTGTTTTCACTAATTTTCAGTCATTTGTAGCCTTTTAGACCTAATCCTAGCTAAGCCAAGCCCCTCTTTTCATGACCAATCCATCCCCTCATGTCCGATATACCTATGAAATTATCACCAGACTAGGATAATAGCACCAAATGCCACTCCTATCTACCTTTAACAATGTTTTCCAAGCTCATTTCTAGCCTCAATGATCAATTCCTTCTAGTTTCTCATCCTTCTCCTTGTCAACCTAATGTGAGTAAATTCAATCCATGAACAATATATCCCTATAAAATCCCATTCAAATATCACTTGGATAGGGTTGGAAAATATTATCAAATAAGCAAGAATACAAGTGAGGCCACTCATGTAATCTTCCTTACTCTCTGCACATAATCATAGATTATAGTCCTAATCACATCTAAATATATGCATTAGTCCCTATCTATCCTCAAACACATCCAATATAGCATTTCCTATATTCTCATATCAAAATTTCACCAAGAACTTTCAAAGGGTGAACTACATATGGCTTGATCCCTATTTTGAGTATTGGTATGTATGCAACATGCACACACAAAGTGTATGGATCCACATCTAGTGAATATTACATGCACTAACCCCCCTCTTTCTCAAAATTGGTCAAATAATAATGGAAAATAGGGGTTTAATAAATAATCTACTCTACAAGGAGCTCTACAAACTTTCAATTATTAAAAATTCAAAGACAAGGCTGCATAAACCTACTGAACAAAACCCATAAAGATTATATCCTTAGGAAAACAATGTTAGACAAGGACTAGAGTGCTAGTGCCACTCCTATCCACTTTTAGTGCTCTTATCTAATCAAAAAACAAAAGTCATAATCCTATTTGTGATGGTGTCCTAGGCATGCATAGTGAATATTAGATCTTATCTCAATCGGATCAAGATAGTTTAAGCTAAGTCTTATTTTCTCCCTCTTATTACTAATTTTATAAAATCTCTAATTAAAAATAAATTTCACAAATTAGTAGCCTATTTACTACATGTTATTTATTGATCTATCAATCCAGTCCCTTTAACTAAATTAGGAATAATACACCAATATTCCCAAAAAAGTTAAATCATTTGGTGAACCTAACTTAATTCATTTGTGCACAAAAACCCTATAAACCCTAGGGTAAATTCCTAATAATTTTACCTATAAATTTCTAAAAATTTTACTTGAATATTTAAATAAAAAAATTATTTGAAAATTTAAAATTTAGTAGTAAATTTTAAAATAATTTTCTTTCAAACCTTAGCTGCCCATACTAGGTCCCAATATTTTTGCAATAATTTTCCAACATTTTTATAAATTTTTACTAGCACATTAAAATAAAAAAATCCATTCAAATTTAAAAATTCAATAGTAATTTGAAAAAAAAATCTCAAAACCCTAGTTACACATACTAGATCTTATTTAATCAAGTATTTTCCAATAATTTTCTAAAATTTTATTTGCATATTTAAATCAAAAATTTAGTTTCATTTTTAAAATTCTATAGAATTTTGTAAAAGTATCATTATCCAAACTTGATTTCCATTTACTAGCTACTATTTAGTTCTTGAGGTATCACCTTACATGTTTGTAAGCTTCCTATCCTTTTTATGCACATTCTAGTTCTTTGTTTAGATTATATCCATCTAGGATTTTCTACTATTATCTAATTTATTTTCCTTATGCCACTTAAGTTCCTTGCATCTCTTCCTTTGGGATGAAGTGTAAGACTTTGTGTCAATCTTCTTGAATTAACCTAAATTCCTTCAACTCCACCATATACTATGGATAAACAACTAGTTCAGACTCCAACTATAGATTCTACACTTCTATATTACACTAATTTTGATGAGAATAATTTAAGAAATTAGAAATATGGGAATAAAAATGATGATGTACACATCAATGCTCATGTTCCACCACATTGGACTATTGATCCACTTCTAGCCATTGTTGATAATGAATTTGTCCTCAACAAAGATTTGATCCTATAAAGTTTTTAAGAAAGACTCTAAGACCAACCTTGAGATCATACTCTTATATTATAATCTATCATGGAGATTAAAAAGGCTAAACAATCTGAATCTTCCATTCATTTAGAGAAACCAATTACAAATGACACTATGGGGGCAACTATGTCTCTAAAAACCCCTATAGCAGCCCAACCTACCTCTATGCCACTAGCTACAGCTAGTACATCCCTATATCTTGATGTTGTAGCCCTTGTGTAAGAGATAAGATATCTCCAATTTAAGGTCCTACATCTTGAGAAAGGTGCCACTAGACCTACATAGGTTTTGGATTATTTTTCTCTTTTACATACACCATTGGCACATCACATTTCTTCTACACCCTTTTGACAAGGTTTTTTTCAACCCAGTATTACTTTATATGATAAAAAGGGTGATCTAAAGACACATTTGAGAGATTTTTATGTAGCATGCTTGGATTATGTACCCAATGACTAGCTACTTACCAAGTTATTTCCATGAAGGCTAAAGTATTATGCTTTACAATGGTTTTAGAGTCTACTAAATTAGTCAGTTAGTGCATTCAATCCTTTAGCTAACATGTTCTTTGTTCACTTCAGTATCAAAATTGGTGATAAGGTTTCATATGCTCAAGATAAAAAAATAGAAATAATGATCAAATGAGCATCTCACAAATTATGTTCTTTGATATAAGACTATCTTGGCTAAAATTATTGGCCCCATGGCCGACTAAGAGTCTTAAGATCTATTCAAATATAGTCTTCTACCACTTTTTCATGAATCAATTATGTTAAAAATATTTTCTTCCTTCACTAAATTATGTCACACACTAAAAGAAAGAGAAGTTAAGTTAATTTTAATGGGCAAAATCAAGTACACAAGTATCTCAAACATAATAAACAAGAGTAATAGAAAAATTTGATGCAAAGTAAAGGTTAATGATAATAGGAGTTAGAATCAACCTAAAATTAATGTATCTTTAGATCACCCTCAGTGATTGGTTTTATTAATGCCTCCTCGATGAACCTTCACCAATATACAAGTTTCTCTAGCTAGATTTTTATAGCAGCTATTAGATTGTAACATCATATCTCTCCCTTCTATTTGGGAAGTTGACCCAACAAAGCCTCTTCCATGGGGATATTATCAACATGTTTTTTTTAGTTTTAAAGAGGATTAGGCCATACAAAAAATAGATGCATTAGTTTAAAACACAAGATAAATGATTTAATAGATGGTAATAATATTGATGTTGGTACTTTAATTGAGCCTCCCCAAGCAAAGCAAACATATGAGAAATCATTGAAAATATTCTTCAATCCTTTTTCACATCATTAAAAAAAAGAAATAGGGGATCAATAAGGGGTTCACCATCCATATCATGCACATCCCCCACTAGATACATATAGGGCACCTTCAGTTGAGACATATCCTTTGACCAACATTATTGGTGTATACAATTCTAGAGTTTTAGTTAGACATTCCATCTCCTTCTCAGAGTAGGAGAACATTGAGGATGATATGGATTATCATGCACTCTTTATCATAGATAACATTCATAATCATCCTATTCATAGTGTTCTCATAGATAATGGATTTAGTGTCAACATGTAAACTATGACATTATTTTAGCATTTAGGATATTCATAGTAGGATATTACACTGATAGACATAGTTATCATCAAATTCAGTGGGCATATATAGATTTCATTAGGTGAGATTGTAATTATTTTATAGTTTGGACCAGCATATGTGGCCACATCATTCACTATAGTACCTAGTGTAAGATTTTTTGATATGTTACTTTGTCAACCATGGATTTAAAAACTTTGAGTAGTACCTTCTATAGTTTATAAATGCATGAAATTAATTCATGCTAATTAGGTTATTATAGTTGATGGATTTCCATATGAGTTACTACTACCCACTTCAAATACATCTTCTATAGTATAGTCACTAGTTTCAATTTAGCTTCCAGTTCTAGTTTCTCCATTAGTATAGTTCCTCTTCTAGTTTTGATTCAAATACAATTGAGGCATCCATCATCAACATAGAGAGTTCATACACCTCCATGGTTTTAGGATTCAAGATATTTTATATCTATAGTGTTCACATATAAGTTAGTATCATTGATATCTCATGCATCTACTCATAGAACACATGTTTAGAGAGCTTCTCCTACTACCATATGGGTCCCTAAGATACCTATAGTTGCATCCACTTCTCAGATTCATAGGGGGACCCCACACTTGATTTCTAATTTAGATATTTTAGAGAATTTACAACATATATAGCTCTCAAAACCATAGTCCTAACATTTCCATCATGTCTCATGATCATGCATGATTCCTCTCCTCGATATAGGACACCATGATAGGGAGTCTCCCATGAGACTCATTAGTTAGTATCATCCTTTCCTAGCTTACCTATACATAGTTTATTATGCTTGATTGTACATAGCTTAAAATTTTCAAAATTTAAAAACCAATTTAACATTTAAAAACAAAAAAACATCCAAATATGGTAAAAACAACAAAAACACTTAGATCATATGCATCATCCATGCTTTACATTTATACTACTATGATAGACTTACATTTGTTATTATATGATATCATTTTCCAGCTTATCTACATTACCATAATTCACTTGATCTTCTTTGAATGTGTGTAGTGACATCCATATATTTGATTTCTTCACTATACCCATTAAGGGGGCATCCTACTTCTACATTTGAGACATACATTGATATACATACCCACTAGAGGAATATCATACATGACTACACCATCGAGGTTATGTCATTCCTACACCACACACTATAGTTATTATGTTTGCATACATATTCACTAGCATACATAGATTAATCTATTAACACTCACTAGTATATATAACTTATTTATTTCTTAGCATATACCTAGTCTTGTACTAATATGTCTTTCATACATTCACTTCTTGCTTTGATTAGTTAGATGTGTTTTTAATTCTAGTTTTTTACATGATTTATTTGCTTGCTTAGCATTATATTAATTATGATTGCATTTTCTCAACTCCTATTTGTCTCTTATAAGTGCCTTAGGACATTTTCCAATGTCCTTTACCTGTAATCCTCTATGTGATTTTGGCTTCCATGTCAACTTGTTTATTTCAACTGTACATGTATGCAGAATTTAAGCATGCCTTGTATGCTTGATTTTATATTTGAGTGACATGTTCCCATGTCCTTTTTTTCTTTGGCCCCTTGGCCACTCTTATATGTTTCTTAATTATTTCCTTGTGTGCTTATTACTTGTTTACTTCTCAATTATTTTCAATGCCATGATCCATATCATGTATTATTCATGTTTTCTTGGATGCCATGATGGACATCATACTCCATCCCTCCAACTAAAAACTAAAAACTAAACAGACTCTAAATTCTAGTTCATTACATTACACATGTTATTACATTATTACATCTATCTAGGTGTACCCCTATTGATCTAATAATCTCTCCATATAAATCATGTTATATCTTGAGATATCTTATCGATTATCATTGATATATCATATATTCTATAGAATAACACAATTTTAAGGATTTTTATTTTAAGGGAAGCCATTGTAGGGTCTCCATTCCTACCCTCAAAAAAGGGGGAAACAATTATATTTTTTATCACAGAGATCAAATCTCCTAATATTTGAAACAATAGCATTCAAAACACCTAGAAAAATAACTAGATAACAAACTAGTCAGAATAGACTAGACAGATAGTCAAGAATCTAAAACAATCATCAAATTAAGCCTAGGAAAATAGCACCAAGACTAGATTATAGCATCGGTAGCACTACTATCCATTTCTAATGCTCTTGTCTAAATAACAAAAAAACAAATTTTATAGAAATAGATAGAAAGGTAAGTTCAATTATAGTTTTATGAGCTACAGTTTAGACCATAATTAGTAGTTTCAGTATAGTTTTCTTAGAGAATCTAGATATAGGGGGCATCATGCATGGCATGATGGCTCTCACTTCTAGTTTTAGATAGGGTAGTTGGTATAGCTTTTAGATCAGAATCCATATTTTAGACACTAGTGATTGGGGGCAATGTGCATGACACATTTGTTTTCTTTCTTTCTAAGTTCACTATTACCCAAGCATTCTCAATATCTGCATGCCTTAATCCACCTACAGGTGGTTGGCATAATTTTTTTTTCTTTCATACAAGCCTAACTTCCATGTTCCTGAGTTCCCAAGTGGCTTCCACATAAGCTAGATTCTTAATTTTAGAGTGGCTTTCATATAAGCCTAATCTCCATCTTTCATAGTGGTCAATGGTGTCTTAGTTTCCAACATACATTTATCTATCCACACTAACATTTTTATATCATAGTACATTTAGGTACTTTTAGATCCATTTCATATGACACATATTTCATACCAATATTATTTTATAGCTTCACTTCATGGGGAAATGATGGAGCCAAAGAACTAGCTAGCCTTCATATTATTGAGACACCTATTCATATGGATTAGAAACATAGTCCAAACATCGATCAACACACTTATGACCACCTATATTCACTTAGTGTGTGATGATGGAGACAAAGAGCTAGCCTTTGCATTCTCAAGCCACTTCTAAGGAATTAATCACTCAGGTCCATTCATGCTATTATTATTGGTACAACATCATTGACCAACATTAATCAACATTAATTAGCATCACTTAACATAAAAATAGGTTTTATATTGGTCTACAGACCTAGTGAGGTATATTCATTCATTTTTATTCCTCTCTCTCTTACCCAACTTTATATGTTATTATTTTAGATATAACATATCTAGTAAGAATTGTTCTACTCTTTGTTTTCAATTATAGATTTACACTTCACATTGTGTTCTCTCTATCCACACCCAAAATTACATAGCTTCATGGGATTCACCCTTATAAATAAGTTTAGGTACGCTTTCTATTTTTCCTTTATCCTAGTATTTCACTTTATTGCATCACTAGAATAAAGGGGGCGGGCAAATGTAGTCATATAAAATGCAAAAATTAGTAACTTAAGCATGGATAATAACATCCAACCCATAGGTCCATATTTATTGCTCTCATGATCCTCATAGGCTTATTTTCATTGATTCATAATCATCCATAACCTTTCAAACCTGATCCCAACTAAGTTAGGACCCTCTTTTCATGACCAATCAACCCTTAGGTCCCATTTTCCTAGGACAATAGCACTAATTCCACTCCTATTCACGTTTGGCACTATTGTCCACACTCCTTTTTGTTCCCCATCCTTTTCCTTGTCAATCTAACATGAGAAAATTTAATCCATGACCAATAGGTCCTTATCAAAATCCCATTCAAAGATCATTTGGAGAGGGTTGGAAAATATTATCAAGCAAGCAAGCAAGAATATAAGTGAAACCACTCAGGAAATATTCCATATTATATATGTATAGACATATAGTATAGTCCTAAGCACATCTAAATATCTACATTAGTCCCTAGCTATCCTCAATCACATCTAGTTTAGCATTTCTTTTATTCTAATATCAAAATTGCACCAAGCACTTTCCAAGGGAGAACTACATATGGATTGATCCCTCTTTAGATTATTGTTATGTAGGTAGCATGCCCACACAAGGGTTATATATCCACATCTAGTGAATCTTTCACTCTCCAACCCCCCCCCCCTCTTACACAAAATTGGTTAAAGCACAATGGAAGATACGTCTTAAACAAAGAATCTGCTCTATAGGGAGATCTATAGACTTTTAGTTGCTGAAACTTTAGAGACAAGGTCATGTACACCTACCAAAAAAAAATCTTAAATCCTTAGGATAATAGTGTTATATAGGACTATAGCATTAGTGCCACTCTTATCCACTTTTGGTGCTGATATCCAATCAAAAAATGAAAGTTAGAATCTTGTTTGTGATAGTGTCCTAGGAATGCAAAGTGAATATTAGATCTTATCTTAATCAGATCAAAATAATTTAAGCTAAGTCTTATTTTATCCATCTTATTATTATTTTTATAAAAACTCTAATTACAAATAAATTTCATAAATCTTTAGCCTATTTAATGTATGTTATTTACTCATTTATCAATCTAAACCCTTTAACTAAATTAGGAATAATACACCAATATTCCAAAAAAAAAAGTTAAATCAGAATCACTAATGAGTCAAGCATAGTGGAATTATTGTGCATTCTAATGAATGACCCAAATGTACTAGTACATCCACTCCTAGAAGCTCTTGGCATCATGACTATCAATAATCCTATGTATCAAAATGATTACATCCCTAATCTCATCTTTGAAGTCAATTCTTGCTAATGTTTTTGGTAACCTAGTGGAGGTATCCTTGGGGGTCTTAAGCCATTTTTTTATCATTATATGAAATCCATCTATGTTATCTTAAAATAATTTTTGGGATGTTTCCATAGTTATATCAAGATAAGTCTCAAACTTTGGGATCACAAACACTAAATAAATGAAGTGTGGGTCCAAATACAAAATATTTTCCCCTTTGTTGTTCAAGACCTCTATTTTGTCAGCATAATAATGTTGGGATATTTTTATCACCAAATTATGGATTTTCACCATCATATATGAAGATGTTACTTGTGGTAATCCATATTCATATATACTCTAAACCTAATCATTCTTAAACTCTATATTTATTCAGGTCTAGAAATCCCCTAGGTTAATGTGACCTAGGTTTATATCAGTGATCTTAGCAGTGTTGGATTCTATTTAAAGTGTCACCCTAGGACCTTTTAATTTGAACTTCATATATTTTTGAGACATTAAATCTAGAGATAATTTTTAGTGAAAACCAACTACAATACTTGGTAGGATTTATAGGTGATTGAAGCAGATAGAATCTTTGGTAGAGATTAGAGGTGCTCTAAGTAGGTGAAAAGTCCATGGGGTAATAATGCTATAAAAATAGGTTGAAATATCTTGAAAATAATAGAGGTGATCTATGTAGGTTGGTTATTTGGTGGAAATGAGAAGTGTTCCAAGTAGGTGAAAACCACAATATAACCTTAAGGTGATATAAATAATAGAATATCCATGAGGTTGGGAGTTGTCATTTTTAAGTTGAAATACTATATAAATAGGAGGTGTTTTTAATAGGGCAAAAGTTTGTATGGACTTAGAGGTATGTTACTTGGAAAATTCTATGTATTTTTTGGGAATATAATATGGTATATTCAGCTAGATTTTGGCAAAAATAGAGAAAACCTAGATCTAAATGTGAATATATTTTGGGAAAAATCCCAAGTTTTTTATGATTTCAAAAGAGTAAACCCTAAATAAAAACCTAGATCTCAATTAAATGGAAACCTTGGAAAAACAATAAACTCTCAAATTAAATGACCTCTTGAAAAATGACGATAAGAAAACCCTAACAAAATGATACAATAAAAACCTAGATAATTTGAAGTTAATTTTATGAGAATGGAAAAACTTAAAATATTAAAATTGTAGGAAATAATGGTAAAAAGCAAAGGAAGACCAATTAATACCATTCAAGGGTGAAAATGATGTCATGGCTTGAGGATCAAGGTCATTGATTGGCATGTGGATTAAGGTAAGAAATTGTGGTCATGGCTTCAAATCGCTAACAGAGCTCAAAAATAATAAATAGAAAATTAAATAATGAATTAAACAACCCCAAATTATATTATTTATGTAAAGAACATATAATTAATGTGGTCAAAGAGGTAGTTAGTGAAGGAAATCTAGAGTTCTCATGTAATATTACATTAAATTATTTGAGAATGGAAAGGTGGAACCTTATGTTTAATTTACAATTTTACAAACTTAAAAACTATATTTGGAGTTATAGATTTAATAGCTTAGGTTTTTGGTGGGATCTGAAACCTAGATTGAAATTTGCAATTTTGAAAATTATAAATTGTTCTTTGAGTTCTCGATTCCATGTGAAGTATTTCATGGGAAGCACAATTTGGAATGCAATTTGAAAAATCAGAAATTGTAGTTTGAGTTCTGACTCCCATGGGGGTGTTTGGTTTATGGGATCTATAACTTCACTTGTAATTTTCAATTTTACAAAATTAAAATTTATAAATGGGTTTCTAGTTATGCCGATTAGTGTATTATGGGATCCAAAGCTTGGGATGAAATAAAAAATTTGAATACAAATTGAAAATTGTAGTTATAAATATGGATTGTATTGGTTAATTCATTACAAAATATCAAGCTTGGGAAGCAATTTGTAATTTTTAAATTGTAAATTGCATCCAAAGTTTGAGATTTCACATAAAAAGGGAAAGTGTATTTTTGGTCAATCCAGGGGATTTTTTCAAAAATTAAGGGGGGGCTCCCTTAGGGTAATAGATGTTTTTATATTTTTTGGGCAATAATATCAATATTTTTTGTGACCTCTATATAATTATTTACTTCTAATCAGTTTATATCCATTATCCTTCTAGCTCATTGGGCATGGAGTCATTTTAAGCTTAACACACTATAACCTAGTGAAGAACAAATTGGGATTTCCAAAACAAGAATAAAATAGGGAAAATAGAATAAACTAAGGAAAAAAAATCCTAATGAATTGACCCATGTAGAAGAAATTATTTTGGAAAACACAACTAACCCTATTATATACAAAATTTTATTTTTGGAATGAATTCCTACCTCAAAATCTAGCTTTGAGGTTATCCCATTGACTGGGATAGGTAGTTCTGATCCCTTGAGCTTGGATAGTTGGAATAAATTATCTCCTTTACACTGAGTTATAATGTATGGACCACTCTATATTATATCAAACTTGGTTTTTTTTCTTCATTTAGCCTTGTCTACATCCCATTTGAGAACCATGTCTCCTTCATTAAAGCTCCTATCAGATGCTTTTTTGTTGAATGTCTTCTTTTTTTGAGCCTACTTTGTTTCCAAGACTTTCATTGATTGGTTCCTAATTTCATCTAGTTCTATGATTTCAACCAATATTTTTATCATTTCATCATAGTCAATTAAATATAATTAGTGATTGAGATCTAGAGATGGTAACTCAATTGACAGTAAGACTTAGGCTTCCCCTCTATTTACTAACATGAATAGGGATTTATCAATGTCTCTCTTATGGGTAACCCTATCATCCCAAACTACTAATTTTGACTTTGTGTGTCATATATTTTGGTTGTCCTTCATTATTCTTTTGATAATTTTGACGAGCTTCTTGTTAGTCGACTTGACCAATCCATTACCTTGAGGATAATAATTGCAAGTACTCAGGTACACATTATAATTTACATCAAATTCACTAATTTGAGTACTTATAAATACTTTGGTATTGTCTAAGATAATGGTGTGAGGAATACCAAACCTTGAGACTATGGCATCCATGATTTCTATAATAAATGCCTCTATGGCATATTTTAGTGCAACTGCTTGAGCCCATCATGTGAAATAGTTTGTTGTTGTGAGAACCCATTTATGGCCTACACTGAATGGTGGATTGATCATATAAATGAAATCCAATCCCCATTAAAAGAATGATTGATCTACTTGAATTGGTTTAAGAGGGAAAACTACTAATATTTGCTTGTCAGTGAAGTAAGCACACTTTTTACTATTCCTTACCCATTAGTGCACATATTTGAATAATTTAGACCATTAATATCTCCCTCTCATTATTTTTATGGTCATGGTTCTTGTAGATAAATTTCCTCCTGATAAACCATCATGAAATTCATTGAGCACCTTGGGGACTTGATTATTCTCGATACATCTTAGAATGACTCCATTTATATCTTTTTTGAACAATATTCCATAAACAAGGACATAGGGAATGGATTGGATTCTAAAATACCTATTCTTAGACTATAAAAAGTCATACAAGTACTCACTATTCTATAGGAAAATGGTCATGTCATAGATCCATCTATTGAAAAAAGGTGGATTGGATATCTAAGTTCAAATTTAAACATATATTATTTCGTATAATGTTTCAATAATATTGATATCATAAGCTAGTTATTCACACAATCCCTTTCCATTTACAAGATTTTTTATTTTGATTTCCATGTCATATTCCATGACTTTTTCAAATCCATCCTACTCTTTTTTCATTTATATCCTAACTTAGTAAGAACTCTTTGACACTTTGATGACTCACCATAAGATGAATCTTATTATTGGAGAACATACACTTGAATTTCATGAGAGGTTTAATCACAAAATATACTTACTTCTCCACAAAACTATAATTTTCTTCATAATCCTTCAAGGATTGATTGAATAAATATATTTATTGTATCAATTATTATTGATTTTGCTGAGTCAAAATATCTTAGATGCTTCCTTCCCCTTCAAGTCATATAGAATGAATATTTATCATAGTTTGGGTTGATTAGGGTAGGATCCTGGGAAATAGCTTGTTTGGTGGATTCAAAGCTATCTTTTCCCTCCTATTACTAACTAAATATGATACCTTTCTTTATAATTTTAGTAAGGGAATTGTCTATAGAGGATATTTTTATGAAAATGATTTTTACAAGAAATATTTGTAGTCCCTTATTTTGTCTTTATAGTGTTAATGTATATATAAAACTTATTCTCTCTAGGTCTATTTCAAAGCCCTCTCTTGAAAACATGTGTCCTAGTAGTTTCCATTCATGAACTAGAAAAATTCCCTTCTTGGGATTGATGGAAACCTTGAATTATCTATACTTTAAAAAAAAATCTAAGGTGATATATGTGTGCATCAACATGATTTGATTAAATAATGATATCATCTAGGTATATTATGATTATTTCATTTATCAAACCTCTAAAATCCATATCTATGACTCTTTGAAATTTTACACCAGCATTAGTCAGAATAAATGGCATATTTTTGTATGCATGCGTAACCCATTTCATGGTAAAAGAAGAATTAGTCTAATTCTTACACAAGGATTTGGTTATATCCATAATAATCATCTATAAGAGAAAATATTTTAGATCTTGGTACATTTTGTAGAATTTTTTTCATAGGGGAAAGATCATAATGATCCTATATAGATGATTTATTTAGATCCCTAAAATCTACACATATCCTAATTTCACCATTTTTATTTATTATAGGAACCAAATTTGTAACCCAAGATGAGTGTTTGATAGGAAAAATGATATTGTGCTCAATTAGTTTAGATATCTCACTCTTTATTAGGGGTTCTATTTTTGGATTAATAGGTCTCTTCTTCTATCTAACATGATTGTTATTTGGATCATATTCTATTGTATGCTAGGTTAATCTAGGATCAAATCCTCGTAGATCATGATAACTCCAAGAAAATTTATCATCAAAATCTTGAAATAATTGAATAAAATCTTGACACAATTCAATAAAATCTTGTTTTTTATAATCATTCTATACCTTCCCTATCTTCAGTGATTTTCCTTCTAAGATGATCACTAGATCACAATCTTATTCATTCACCATGATGTTATTCTTCTCACAATTTAGTTGATCACCTGAATTGAAGATGTTATCTAGTGTAAAAATACCCATGGGTAGTTTGATTATCTTCAACTAGATGATTTTATCTCCATATTGATCCTAGAGTCTTGGCTAGTTCTTATCTAAGAATTTAGATTCTTCTCTTAGAAATATGACAATTTGTTGATCACTATCTAAGACTTGACAATTAGTTACATTATCAGGAATAAATGGTTTTATTATCAAACTTACATGCTAAACATTTTTATTTTTTGTCTGTTTCAGTAGGCTATATTGGGAGCCTACAATGGCCATATGATACACATCTTTATTTTATGCTCTTGGTATTAATTAAATGTCCAAAGTGGTGAAGTCTTATAATAAGTCCCAAACCCTATGTTTTTAAGACCTAAGAAAATTGTTCTTGGTTAGACTTTTGGATCTCACTTGGTGAAAAATCATCTCATTATCACCAAATATTTGTAGGTATTTTATCCTTCTCTCTTTGGCCAATTGTAGGCCTTGAATTAAATCCTCATATTTAAATACATTAGTTGTGAATCTAAACTAAAGTCTAAAATAATAAAAATAGATCTCCTTTTATGGAGAGATCAAGATAATGCTTACACCTACACCATTTCTTCTTTCTAAACCATCAAAGAATAATTTCCACATTCTATGAAGATCTTCAGCTAGATTTACTAGGTTTGGCATAACTGCATCATTTTCATGACTAAAATATATACCCAAACCTATTTCCTATACATAATAATAATTATAGAATCAAAGGGTTGATCCCCATTCATCCAAATGAGTGTCTAAAATCTCTTCTATAGGTGTTACAACTTCATGAGCCTTTTCTTCTTCCTAATCTTGTAGTGTATAGTTCATGTACATATGGATCAATATGATATTTTAAAATTGGATCATCTCTTATTATTACTCTAGTTCCATATCTCATCATAATCAACATGTGAGACCAATCTAAAAATAGATATCCTCCCATATTTATAGTGAAATCTCATGAAAGATAAATGGCAAAGTAAGATGGAAGATCTATAACTAAGATATCTTGAGAGATTGACAAGTTTAGACAAGCATGAATAGTGACATTTATCCCTTTTATTATCTATAATATATGAATAATAGTCCCATCCAATAGAGAAACTCCTTTATTTATAGGTCTATATTTTATGCCAAGGTCATCAACTTTTTTCTTAGGCATCACTAAATTACTGGCCCCTGAATCTACCATGTAATTATGAATTAGATGTTTCCATACTATAAGTGAAATATATAAAGGGTGAGGCTTGCCATTTTTTCTCATTTTAGGGTCATTTTTTTATCTACACAAATTAATTATAATATTAGGCCCTTTTGATAGAACCTTGTCTATTATCTATAAATTCTTTAATGCTTCTTGCAACAAATCCCTTTACTTAGGAATAGATAGTGCTTCCCACATAGTGACATTCAGATTAGTCTTATTCATTTCTCTATAATCTTGAAAGGAATATTATCAACCTTTATCAATGCCTTTGTAGGAGCTATGTCTTCTTTTAAAAGATTTAGATTTGACACTTTGACTTTGGGTTGGCTTCTAGGTACAAAAGGTGGCCTTTACAATGTATTATTATTTTTAGTTTCTAGTAAAACTTTGGAAGTTGTAGCTTATTACACCCTAGGTGGATGATCACTTTATATTTCTATTTTCTCTGAGTACATTTTGGCTACCACTGGACCTCCACCATTTAATAATGTTTCCACTTGATTTACACCACAAAAGTAATTATTTTTCTAGTTTAGAAGAGTTGTCTTACTTTGAGTAGGTTCTTGTGTATCTATTTTTTGGGAAGTGGATTCCTCCTACTATCCTTATGTATTTTATATGACTTACACCATCAAAGCTTGAATGATAACACCATTAAGACACATATTATTATTATGTGTCTATGAATAAGGATAACACCACTTGTACTATTGAAATAGGTTATTCTAAACAAGTACAATATCTTTAGAAGCACCAAGTGTAGGTAGAGCATAGATTTTTGGAGGTTTTACTTGTATACCTTAACCCTATGGCTATGAATTACCATGGTATAGCTATGAACTACCTCGTAATGGTTACCTATTGGGTTGGTATGTTGGGTTAGCCTACTAATAAAGATTATAGTTATTAGATTTTTTCCTCTTCATCACTACTAAATCATTACCGAAATTATTGAGTAATGAGTTAAACTCATATAAATCATTTATAAGTGAAGGAGTTAAAGTTGATTCTTTTCTCATGATGTGAATTAGAGTAATTAAAGGTGGTGGGACATGAGTTATTTCTAGAAAGAGAGGCATTAGTGGCCATGGAGAAATATTCCCTACTTGAATTGAATAATTTTCTTCCCTTATTACAATTTCATGGGCATTAAAAAGTGTCGTGACACCCATGGACTGAATCATAATAATTATATTAGTATTCAAGGATCCTAAGTAATATAATAAAGCATTTTCTGGAGTTAGATTGATTAATAATGGGTTCTATTATATGTCTTCTAGAAACAAAAAATGATGTTAGTCATGTGCTCATGAGGAAACCATTGAATATTAGTTAATTGTCAATCATGTCTTGAAATTAGGTACATAGGGTAGTGCCTAGCTCATCCAAAACTTGGATGGATTTGGGGTCAAGACCTATATACCATTTCACGTTTTACCTTTGAAATAGGAGACTAAGAGTCTAATTCAAAAATTGCCTTATACCATGTTCTAGAATAAACACAAATTAGTAATATCTTGTGTGTTCCATAGGAGTAGTGGATGTTTAAATAGTAAAATACAGTAGTCTTTTAAAAGATAAAGTTGGTATATCATTGTACTAGGGTAACTAGAGTGGGCTGCCTCCATTGAAAACTATGAAATTTAGATTTATAGCCATTATGGGAGATATAAAACTAATGGGAGCACTCGGAGGATATGAAAATAAAATTATAGGATATACTCTAGGGCAAAGGACAACTAATTTTGATCTCTTTTTAGAAAGAAATGATAATTCTAAAAATCAGCTCTCTTACCATTAGTAGATGATCTTGTTTATTTGTTTGGCATACATAAACCCTAAAATTCTAATTTTGTAGCCCAATATTGTCTCCAGGTGATTTTTAAATTAGTATAAAGCTCATGCAATACTCAATGATAATAGCACCAATCTCTTTG
This sequence comes from Torreya grandis, assembly GCA_037957365.1. NCBI lineage: Eukaryota > Viridiplantae > Streptophyta > Pinopsida > Cupressales > Taxaceae > Torreya > Torreya grandis. The sequence goes on along the minus strand of JARHVA010005252.1, from coordinate 1,068,783 downwards.
TAATTTTTGGGTCCCACTAGACGTGACAAAAACTATTATCACATGGATTTTGCACTCTTTCCTTAATTTAGTATCTCATTGTGAAAAAATCTAATGATACAATAAGAAAACCTCAAATATGTAGGACCTTGGTGAATTGAGGTTAAACTCAGGATAAGGTCAGCTTCCTTTCAATAAATCTAGTGTAATTGATAAAATATTGGTTTTATAGAAATTATACTCCTTTAGTGTTTTTGCCCTTAAACTAGGGTTTGACTATGGAAAAGAGTTTGAGAATGAAATTTGAAAAAATAAAAACTGTGATTGCACCAAATATTTCTTTTAGTGTATTTTAGTGCTTTCTTGAATTAACACAATAGAATGGAAAAATATATTAGAATTTTTTTGAGCACAAACTCATGCAAATGGGAAATCAAAGGCAATATTTTGTTATTTTTCACATAAGGGAAAAGATTCTTATATTTTAATCAAATAATCTTTTATAAGGGTATAAAATACCATAAATGAATTATTGTGACTGAAATAAATATTGGAACTTCCACAACTATTCAAATAACTTACATACATAAGGATTTCTCAAACAAGAAAGGCATCTTCAATTTATTTCATTCTCCATATTACAACTTGTAGAAAATACATTAAAAATGTATAATAATATTACTAAAAGTAAAAATATAGATTTGGATATGGGGTTTTGTCCATATTTATGAAAAATATCTCATATATGAGATATATCTATCAAAACTTCAAGTCCAAGTAGAGGAATCATGTAAATCTAAAACTTCATGCAAAAAGAGGCATAATCTTAAACTTATGGCATCCTTTGACTCTATAAAATGGTTTGGAAATAACATGCAAGAGCTAGCCATGATATTGAACTTGATGTGGTGTGGATAAAATTGAGGAATATTCATGCAATGCCTCTCCTTTTCCTCCATACAATTAAAAGTGACTCTTCATGCAAAATGGAGTACCAAAATGGAACTTAATGTTTAATCAAAAGATAAATCAGAAATCACTCAAGTTACTTTTTTGAAAAACCCTAAATTGAAATTTAAAAGTGAGATTATTACAACTTGAAAGTCATACCACTTTATCAAAACTAGAATTATAATTTTCAATATATACTTTTACAGCTTTATCAATTATGACTTATCAAAATAGAAAGTGTAATTTGTAATTATGCTTTTTATAATTTCTAACTTATCAAAATAGAAAGTGTAAAATACACATGGATCTTTCTCAAAAAGAGATATAAAATGATAGTTAAACTTTATAGGATGCAACTTTACACTATTTTACAATAATGAAAGTAAAATATATGAAAATGTTTTGAACAAAAATAATTAATAAATTTCCAATATTTCCTCTCCCTCTTTATCTTTCTCAGCCAGTAATTTTTGAAGATGTGCATCAAAAGCCATGAAAGTCTCCTATATTATTTATTCATCCATGTCAAAAGATTAGCAATTGGTAGTCTCACAATATGATAATGTGTCAAAAACTTATCTTTTCAAAGCCTTGATTTCTTTCATATCTTTACCCATCTTATTGAATGTATTATGATACTTGATGTAGCAGTGGATAGAGCTCAAGGTAAAGACTATATTTTTATCATATTATTTTCCTACCATTTCTTTGAATTTTTTCTAGACATTTTAGACCTGAAGGAGGTTATATTCATCATCTACTATCCTGCATGTCAATTTATTCAAAAAATATTCTATGTCATATATCATGTCAATGTCCTTGTCATGGACAACCTTGGCCTTATGTGTAGGCTCTATGAGCAACTTTATCCTGAATTGTATAGCTTTGTCTAATTCCTCATGTTTTATATCATTTTTTATTATTCCTTCAAAAATGAGGATGACAATGTTAATAGAGTCTATATCTACCAATTTTGGATAGAAAATATTTAAAAATTTTATATTCCCTCACATTTATTGACCAGTTCTCTCAAGGTAATCCTTCTTTCCCTCAAAATTGTGTAATTGTCCATTATCATAATAATAATCTTATTACCTTTGGAGATGATATATTTTGACCATTATTTATTATCCCTTCCCATACTTGTAATTTTAGTTACCACATCAGTTATTTCTTGATCTAGGATCTAGGTGATTGGCTATGTGTCTTCAGGTTGTGCCAATGAACCACTAGGCTCTATGAATTTTTTTAATGCAACCATAAGTTGTTTAACCTAGTTTTTTAACTCATCCTTACTAACCTTGTCAGTATCTATTATCTAGAAGAAGGATTTGATTCTATATTAAACATCATTCTTTAACCCATCCCTTGTTGTATGTCCAAGGTGAATCTTTTATATCTAATAGACCCACACCACTAGATCTTCTTTTTCTTTGTTTGGTGGGAGAACTATAATCTCCACATATCTTTCCCTTATTGAATCACACAATACTATTAAGAAGGTATAAATATTAGTCTTTGATTTCTTCTTCATTTCTAAAATAGTAAAGTCTAGTGTATTTGGAGAAATAATTTGCTTTCATTTATTTCCCATTATTTATACTATCCAACTAGGGGTAGCATCCTACTATGTAGATACTATCACTTGAGAATCTATACCTAAAGCTGCTACACTACTAGGCATTGTGACAAGTGTTAAATCCTATGTTAATGCTTCCATTGATTGCTTGGTAGATGTTTGTGTCATTTCATCTCCATCTATAGGTTAAAAATTAACATTTTCTTCAAGGACTTGTTTTTATCTTATCTCCACTGAAGGGGTTTGGGAAACTTAAAAAGTGGAAGAGGTAGGGACAAATGTTTCTATTAGGGGTGTGGGAGATGGAATTGATATCAATGGGGGAGTGGACATAAGGACTCAAAACTTGGGAACTAGTGGAAATGTGGAATCCAAAGCATTAAATTAATCGATTGAATGGGTTGGGATACTTAGAGGTGGTAAGATATAAACTATGAAATGGGATGAAGATGATGTATTACTTATCCCAAGAGTTGGGATGACTAGTAGAACTAAAGTCAAGATGATTGAGATTATAGTTATATACTATTGAATTGTGTTGGTAATCAATGGGAATGGAATGTAAGGAATTTGAAATTGAATGGAAGGATGGAGTGAAATATAAGGAGGGATTCCAAATGGGTAAAGGTAAAGAAGTGGAGTGGAAAATTGAGTATCCACTAAGGGGGGACCCTAAGTGTCCACTTGACTTGATTTTGTTGGTTTAAATGTAATTATTATTGTAAGTGAAGTGGTAGGAATGAAGGGTGAAAAGGAAACTTGAGATGTAGGGGAAGTGGAGATAGGAGGTCAAGGTGTTGGAGTTTCAAGAGTAATGTAAATAGGTAGAGGGTGAATTATAGAGATAGGGGTTACTACTATAATTGATATATGGGTTAACACTATAGATGCTCAAACCGTATCTATATCCTTAGATGAGATGATTATCAGTTGATCTAATACTATCCCATCCTTGATAGATTTCCCATTCTTGGCCTTATATTTCTTCTTTTTCTTATGAGAAATCACTTACCCCTATAATTACCTCTTGTTTTCCCACTGGGACCCTTTATTGATGAAGGAATTTCTTCTTCCTTAAGCTTGAATAGCTTCTCTATGATAGTTTTTATATCCTTGGTCAATTAGACCCATTTACTTCTAAGCCAATTGATCATTTTATTGATCACATGTGTTTTAATATCTAACAAAGAGAAAGATTTAGGGACTCACAACCTTACTATTGGAAGGGTTTGAGTGATGATTTGTTTGTAGTAATTTTTGTCCATTGGGGACTAGTGCCAAATCAAATTATTTGACCTATTCGAAGGTAATTATTTAATCATATTTCAATCTAACCTTCTCTTCATCTTCTAAATTATCATAATATTCTTTAAAATATGGAATATGTTAATACATATAAATTCCTAGTGTGTTGGTTATGTTACTATTTTCATTTGGATTTACACCCATTTAGGAGATGTCTCAGCTCTCTTCATATAAGTGGCACAATTAAAACACCTATAAGATGTGGGTGAGCCTAAGAATGAGGTGAATCTCTATCACTACTACACCTATTCTTGTGAGGGGAAAGGGATAGAAAATTGAAAGTAGACTATCCTAAGGGAGGTGATACACCAAATTAGTTGATGACTAGAAACTAGATACATGTTACACATGAGAATAAGGGACTAACCAAACATACACTTCTCTAATCTACATCTTCTCATATCAATATTTCATTATGAGTTTGTGATGAATGTTTAGGATAGGAGGAATAAACAAGAGGCTGAGGATGGCATTATTTGAATGAAATAACTCACTCAACCTTGACACATAAATAGAACACTTCACATGATACTCAATAGGAAGATTTATAACTTCAAATAGGTGAGATAATAATACAAAAATGCTAAGGAAAAAATAATTCATCACTAAGTAAAATAAATCATCCAATTCAAAACACTATGAAAAATCATGGAAGAGGTAAAAATCAATAGTCTTTATTGATAAATGGTATGTAAATGATTAAGGCTTTACTAGACATAGGTGGAGCATAGTTTACAAAACAAAAAATGGTTAGTTCTTATAGAAATTGAGAGAAGAGAAGAAAAAAATCCAAAATTCATAAGGACACTTGTCATTCTAATATAATGAGTTCATTTTGCATGAAAAGGGAATGTGAAATTGATTATGCAATGTCAGGAAGCACAAGTTTCACCCCGAGTCATCAAACTCTTGAAATGTGGTGTATAAGTTATCATTTTTCATAATAGGAATATATCTAACAATTTTAATCATATTTAATGGTTTTATACATTCCTCTCCATGCATTGGTTATAGTCCTGGTCTTCTAGAATCTTCCCAAAATGAGATATCACCATCTATAGTCAAAATAACTCTTCTTTCATACACCCTATACACTTGACCTCAAAAAATGCATAAATTTTCCATGAAAATTCATACAATGGATTTGATGACACTTTTAAAGACCCTCCATGGCCTTAGAGGCATGAGGTACACCTTATAAATACATCCATTTAAAGCTTTCACACTTCTCACCATCTTATTCACTATGCCAATTTTGATTAGCTAAGATGAAAGCTCTTGTTGAGGCCCTTGGGAGTTGTTATGAGTCATTAAATTTATATTGGGATTTATATTAAGTCCTAGGATTCCATTTCATGTGATTGACATCTCTTGAAACCTCATATAACTTGTACAATGCAAAACATAGTCAAGAAAACCCTATTTTATACTCCATCCATACAATTTTGTATAACTCATCTTGATGGTATAGAGATAAACTGAGTCTTCTATAACATTCAATCATCATTCTATTCAAACTAGGTTATTATATTAGCTTCCCATCCTCATTTCCTTCATTGGGTCATTTCAAGGGTTTAGCAAGGGTTTTAGCCTCATTTTACTTTTAAGCTTTCTTCATAAAGATCTGACATTAAAATTGTAAAAAAATTCAACTAGATAAAATATTATAACCCCTTATAACCTCTTTAAACTCCCTTTGTCTCCATGTAAAGCCTCATGAAATATGTGAGTATTTGAAATCACATTATCAAGCTTGTTTTCACATTTCTTGCATGCTTGGATAGCCTCTAAGATAAAATTAGGTTTCCTAGGGGTTTATTTGCATACAAAAAGTTTTTACATGTGTAAATTCATCCTATAAACATGTATAATTCCATTTTAATATTCTCTTATGGTTCTAATTGAACTTTTAATTTCATTTGGAACTAGGCTCAAAACCTGCATGACATACTTGACTACAAATCTAAAGGTTTAGAGCATTGTATTTAGTTTCTCCCCTCTTTGTAAGGTTTTCAATGTTGATGTAGATTTAATCCAACCTTAAAAACCTTATTTATATTTTCAACTACATTTTTGGCTTAACTTTCATTCCTACTCTCTAAATCTATAGGGTTTATGCATGTGGAGAGTGCCCTCTATCTGAGATAAAACAAAGGTCACTCCCCTATTTCCTTAGACAATGGTGAATATTGTAAGAATTTTACAATCCACAAAAATGTTATTTAACAATTTTTATCCCTTATTATAATGATTTTACCTCCCAAATTTTTAAAGACCCAAGACAAACTATTTGAAGGTAGACTGTGTGACCATTCAACCATATAGACTATGTGATATTTTCATTTGAGCCCTTTTCTATTATAAATCCACTATCAAAATCCTATTAAAATTATCATGATCATGATGGATGTGATACATTCTCCATTTATATCTCTATCCTCCCACATACTATTTCATACACCTTGCTTAGGTTCATTGTCATTACTTTGTTCCAAATGACTATGTTTCTTGTGAAATAGGGGTCTAACTATAGATATTCCTAGCTTTAATTTGAATTTGGAACATTGAATTAGACCTATTAAAACCTTATTATATCATTTGGTAAGTATTTTTATTCATTTTTCTCACCTTGGGTTATGTTCACATCAAGAATCTTAATGTTTTTTCTCTCTATCCTTTCTTAGTCAAACATAATCAATTATGTTTGAATGAGGAAGACCCTGTATATAAATATCATAATTGGGATAGGTTTCACATAACATTTGGGTCTAATGAACCATTTAAAAACATATCTAATTTTACAAACTTTATTATTCCATGTTTAAACCTCAATCATGGACTATGTAGGAGTTTGACCCTTAGTGTAGGTGAACATTTGGTGTGATGGGAAACATATAGGTGTAGATTAGGACCCCAAACTATCTATATGAACCCTTTTTAATGATTACTTTAGGTCATGAATTATATTTTAACCATTTAAAACTATTTTGACATGTTTTAATGGTCTCATATTAAACCCTTGGTTGAATATGTCTTTTCATAACTTAGATCATGTAGGTTTCATTGCCCAAATTTAATGGTTAAGGGTGCAAATTTAGGCCTCAAAATAACCAATTACTACTAATCATTTATCTTCCAAACTTTTAATTTATTTTTTTACCATGTATAGAATAAAATAAAAATCCATTAGGATGCCTCAAATTACTTACATCCCTACTAAGAAATATCAACAAAATATCAAGGAACTCTATTTTGCACTTTTTGGGATTTGATCCTAGAACTCAATCATCTAATGTCCAAGGTGATCTATCCTTCCATTTTCCAATTTAGCATTTAAAATAGATATATAATGATAAAATACAACTAATATGACATTAATTGGGGTTACATTACTTGTTTCAATTCTTCCAAAAAAGTATTTTCATAGCTTTATTAGTGTAACCTATAGGTATACATTCTAATGTACAAGCATTAAATATGAGTTTAGGAATTGGAAATGATTTGTGAGATTCAAATGAGTCTTCAGATTATTAAAATATTTAAAATATAATTATTCTATAATTATATATTTATTTATCTCAAACACTCTCTTTCAACATGGTTGGTCTTTTGAGGGCACCTGTAGGTGCACCTTGAGTTGCATATAGATAGGTAGTGAGACTGAGTACGGACAATGTGCATAGTTTTAACCATTTAATGAGACAAAAACCTATATTAATAATTATAAATGTATTTTAAAAACTTATAATGGCTTAAATGATCTATTTTCTCAATTTTCATGTGATTTTTCTCTTCCTTTATAACACCTATAGGTGCATGTTCATGTTATGTGATTGTGTGTAACTGAGGTACTATCACATTCCATTATTATGCCAAGTGAAGGTTACTACTTTATGTTGATGATTTAATATTATTTTAAAAATCATTATACTCCAAATAAACCTCCATGAAAATTCTAAACAAGTTCTACACATGTGCTTCAACATGGCTAAAAGTGAAATGTAGAAAAGAGTTGACTGTGAGCATGGCAAGATTGAAAGTTTGATAAAATAATGATGTTATGAGACTAAAAATTAAGTTAATATGATAAATATGGCATTTATACATTAAAAAACTCATATCCTCTTCACATGAGACCCTTGTAGAGAACCAAGCATTTTATAAATAAGGAAAAATAACTAAGACTACACATGGTGGCACCTTCCTACAACGTGAGATTATTTTCATATAAAAACACATTTAAACAATAAAAAAATCATGGAGAGAATTTTATAATATATCAAACATCCTATTTAGTAAACATGACCAACTATATTGTATAGACTTGTCCAAAAAAGAGAAAAACCTATAGGGTGTAGGAAATAGTGAGCAAAACAACATAGTCAAGTTGTTAGAGATGGTTCATAAAAAATATTTAATCAATATTTGAAATATTTTTATGTAAATTTACCTCTATAATTTTATTTTCACCTCCCAAAGGAGTTTTACTGAAAACCTCTTCCACTATCCATACCAAACATAGACCTACTTACTAGTTCTATGTATCTAGAAGGGTGAAGAAGGAGCAGAATGGTTTTAGCTAAAAAATGGAACTTAAAAAGTATTTAAAGAATGGAAATGAGTCTAAGGAATCTTAAGGGTCATCTCAAAACCTTATACCATGTGTTACACTCCCTCATGGGTTGTACAAGTGTCAAACTCTTCTATTTCTAGTTGATTTCTTGATTTTTTAGTTAAATAACTTACAAGTTTCAGATGGACTAACATTATTGATAGGTAATTTGACCTATTTGATGTTTAAAAGGAAAAAATTAAACTTTAACACCTTTAAAACCATGTCACTTACATTTATGACCCCTAAATGTCTATTAAATGACTCAAAATGACATATTGACTAATTAGACCATGACCAAGGCTAAAAAGACATGAAATGACATCAAAAAAAATAATACACCCTATGACATAATATTAAACTCCTTATAAACCTATAAAGTTGAGTTTTTACCTATAAGGGTCCTAATTTGACCTATAGGGTCAAATTTGGTGAATAAATTAGTGACTCATAGGGGTAGCATACTTGCTATGCTAAGGATTAGTAGCCTTATCAGTCCATTGGGATTAGGGAGTCATCTAAAGTCTGAAAGATAATAAGAGGATTTTGACCATTGACAATAATATAGATCAAGATAACACCAATTGACTACCTCAAAAATATAAAACAAAATAAACAAATTAAAAAGACACAAGCACATGTACTCAAAGCACTTAGGGAAATTAGAAAACAAACCACTATGTACAACTAACAACTAAGCATACATCCTTTCCATGATCAAAAGGAAAATTTCTTGAATCTCCTTCTTCATAAGATGAATCATAGTGCCAAGCATGTTTCTCTTTGGATTGGATACTACATGGATTATACCTATTTATTGGTACTTCACTTTCTATGCTCTCAAGTAGACCATCTTCAAATATCTCTCCAATGTGAATTTATTCCTCTTGGCCTTGTACACATACCTCATATTGATACCCACTCTTCATCTCATTATCAACTTGCATCTTCTTTGTAGGCATGATTTTAAGAGGAGTAGTTTCTTGTTCCTAATAATATTTCTTCCATTAGAAACTTTTTCTAACCTCCAAAGGTTGATGTGAACTTTGATTTGGATCTTCACTGACATTTTGAAAAATGTCATCATGCTTACCATCACTTACAATCAGCCCTAATGAATTTGTAGACCCCTTGAGAGATTCAAAATCATTTCAAATGTTTTCAAATTATTACCAAAAGTCTTCATATTCTATTTGATCAACATCATGAAGGGGGAAAAAAAGAGAATATCTTTCATCATCTTCTTTATAATCCAAAAGGACTTCATCCAATATTTCTTCTTTAACACAAGGGAAGCATTCCTCATTATCAACACAACAAGAATAATCAAAATAAGGACTCACCTCTTATTTATCACATAGGATCTCTTGAGGACTCTCAAGTTGTATCTTAACTACCATAAACTAAATTTTATTCTCAAGAGCTAAAAGATCTTAAATCTCATTCTCCTTTTTGGTGATGCCAAGACTAGGCATCTTAAAATTAGGTGACTTAGCCCATTGAGGATACCAAGGAGCTACACTTTATTCAAGCAAGAGTTTTTAGTTTTCCTCAACCAAATTATCCTCTTTAGGTTCCCATACCATAGGTATAACAAGGTAAAGGGTGGTGGGGTGAGGACAAGATGAATTAGTTGATGGAGGTGGAACATAGGACTCAAAATTAGATTGAGAATGAATTGTAGGGGATCCTTTTAGAAGCTCTTGAGGAAGTGGAGGTAGACCTTGGGATAAAATAGCTTGTTTTTCTTCCTTACATTTTATAATCACTTCATTTACATCTAATCTATCTTGAGAAATCTCTTGAGTAAGGTTAGATGGGGTGTGTTTAGGCATAGGATCTTGTTTTGGCTCTAAACCTTCCATCACACCTTGACTTATCAATTTCATTCTCAACTCTAGATGTTCAATTTGCTTGGGTAGGTTATCTTATAAATGTCTCTCTTGAATTTTATAGGTATCATCATGAGTATAAGGAGTAAAATATGGATAACATGGAATCAAATAGGTCTCTTGAGGAAGGCTGGGAGGGACTTGCATAAGATCAAGTTTTTTCTAAACTTTACACTCTTTATCAAGAATTTTATCCCCTTTCTTTCCCCATGATTCTACTACCTTATTCCATATTTTGATGTTAGTATTATGAGTCTCTTCTTGAGGTAGTGATTCACTTTGACGAGTGGATGAAGTGTTCAAGAAAATTGGGATCTCCTTAGGCGTAAACTCTCCACCTTGTCTCCAACTTGGGATTTCATATCTAGAGGTAACTTATTTAAGTGGGGATGTAATTAGAGATGGTAATGAGGGATTAAATTCCAAATATTTTTATGATTATATGGACTAATACTTATATTTATTGTCTAACCCAATCTACCTATCAATATTTACTTCAAAATCAAGGTTTGTCTTCCCAACTCTTTCTTCTAGCTATGTGGGAAAAATATGTCTTTGATAAGCTTGATTGGGCTCATGAATAGGGGTCAAGTAGGATTGATATAAATCTTGGGGAAGTGGATAAGAAGGCTGATAGGTTTAGAGAGGCTTCTTATCATAAATGTTTAGCCTATCTTTTGAGGATAAAACTAGGAGCTTCACATATAGCATCCAACTTGTAAGCCTTTCCCAATTAGCTCTCTCAATAGGTGCCCACTCTCTTCTAACCATCTTGAATGCATCTCTCACCTTATGCATAATATGACTAGGAATATCTAGATCATGTCCCTTTTGTGTGCCAAGATCTATCATGAACTTCAAGTAACCCAAGAGAGTTTGCTTTAAAGTAGAAATGGACTGATTAAAGGAGTGACTAAGTTGATAATGGTCATATTGGAGCTAGTAAGAATCATATTATAAGTGGTAGGGATCATAAAAATGCTAATATGGAATTCCATATTCTTGATATACCTCACCAAATTTTGTAAGATAATACCCAACACCAAAGTCATCCATGGAACTTCATTAAGAAGCAAGAACACAAGGAATGATTATCAACAATCTTTAAAAGGAATACCTAGGATACTTGACTAGCTGATGTAACTTTGGAGTCACCATTGATGCTTAGATAGATGCCTCTAAAAGCTAATGTGTTGAAAGATAACACCAAAAATCTTTTAACTTATTGAACTAAGAGTCCCATTAGGTATGCTAAAAATTGTTGTCACTAGTATTTGTACCCTTTATGGAGATGTCTTATCTCTCCTCATCTAAGTGGCATAGTTGAAACACCTCTAGGCTATGGGTGAGCCTAAGAATGAGTTAAATCTCTATATATGGCTAGATTCCTTAATGTACCACTTATAAATCACTACTACACCTATGCTTGTGAGGGCAAAGGGAGATAAAACTGAAAGTAAACAATCCTAAGGGATGTGATATATAAAATTATTTGATTACTACAATCTAGCTACATGTTACACATGAGAACAAGGGACTAAACAAACATACACTTCTCAACTACATCTTTTCACATCAATATTTCATTATGAGGTTGTGATGAATGGTTATGCTAGGAGGACTAAGAAATAGACCTCGGATAGAACTATTTGAATAGAATAAGACACTCAACCTTGACACATCAATAGAACACTTCACATGACCTTCTAGAAGAATATTTCCAACTAAAATTAGGTCAGATAATGAAATAATAATTCTAAGGAAACAACAAGTCATCACTAATAAAAATAAATCATCCAAGTGAACATAGTATAAAGAGTCATGGAAGAGGTAAAGATTAGTAGTCTTTATTCATCCATGGTATGTAAATGAGTAGGGTTTTTCCATACTCAAGTGTAGCATAGTTTACAAAGGCCAAAATGGCTAGTTCGTATAGAAATTGAGAGAGAGAAAGGATAATAAATAATTCCAAATGTCATAAGGACACTTATAATGCTAATAAAATGAGTTAATTATGCATGATAAGTTAATATGAAGATGATAATGTAAAATTAGGAAGCACAAGTGTCAGTCCAAGTCATAAAACTCTTAAATTGTGGCATAAAAGTTCTCATTTTGTACAAGGGAGCTACCTTTATCATTAACCCTTGTTTGAATGTCCCAAAACTAACTAAGGATAGGTATAATTATTGGAATTATAGGGAATGGTTTTAGACATGACTCTCCACACATTGGTTGTAGTCTTGGTTATCTAGAATCTTTCCATAATGATTTATCACCATCTACAATCAAAATAACTCTTCTTCCATACACCCTACACACTTGGCCTCCAAAAATGAATTAGTTTTCCATGGAAATTTGTAAAATGGATTATATGACACTTTTAAGTATCCTCCATGTCCTTAGAGGCATTAGGTACACCTTAAAAAGACATCAATTTGAAGATTTCACACTTCTCACCATCTTGTTCACTATGGTAGTTTTGAATGGATAAGATGAGAGCTATTATTGAGGCACTTATGAGTTTTTATAAGGAATTAAATTGAAATGTGTAGTTATAATAAGTCATAATATTCCCTTTGATATCATTGGCATCTCTTTAAACCTCTTATAACTTACATAATACATAAAATAATCAAGAAAACCCTATTTTTTACACCATCTGTACAATTTCATACAACTCATCTTGATGGTAGGCATCCTGACTAAGTTTATACAACATCCAATCATCATTATTTTCAAAATAGGCAATTAGAGTAGCTTCCCATCATCATTTCCTTCATCAGGTCATTTCAAGGGTTTAGCAAGCGTTTTATAATCATTCTGCTTTTAAGCTTTGTTCATAAAAAATTAATGTTAGAACTATAAACAAATTCTAATGGAGAAAATATCATGACCCCTACTAACCTCTCTAAATTCCCTTGGTCTCCATGTAAATCCTCATGAAATATGTGATCATTTGAAATCACATTATCAAGCTTATTTTCACATTTCCTACATGCTTAGATAGTCTTTGATTCAAAATTAGATTTCCTAGGGGTTTCTCTACATACCACAAGTTTTTAAATTTCTGTAATCATCCTATAAACATTTATAAGTATATTTTAATGTTCTCCTATGGTTAGAAGTAAATTTGGCCTTCTGTTTGGCACTAGGCTCAAACCCTACTTGACATACTTGACTACAACTCTAAAGGTTTAGAGAATTTTATTTAGTTTCTCCTATATTTTTAAGGATTTCCATGTTTATGTAGATGTAATACACTTTCCACACCTTATTTCGAGTTTCAACTAGATCCTTGGCTCACCTTTCAACCCTCCTCTCTAAATCTGTAGGGTTTATGTATGTGGGGAGTACCCTCTATCTGAGACAAAATAGAGGGAAATTCCATATTTCCTTAGACAATGGTGAATATTTTAAGGTATTATCTAATCCATAAAGATTTTATGTACTAATTTTTATCCCTTTTTTTTTAATTATTTAACCTCCCAAATTCTTAAAGACCCAAGATAGACTATTTGAAGGTAGACTGTGTGACCATTCAACCATATGGATTGTGTGATACTTCATTTGATCCCTTCTCTATTCTAAATCCAATATCAAAATCCTATATATAATATCATGATCATGATGGATGTTCTCCATTTCTCTCTCCATTCTCCCAAAAATTCTTCCATACACCTTGTTTAGGTTCACTATCACTACTCAGTTACAACTAACTATGTTTCTTGTAGAATAGGGGTCCACCTATAGATATTCATAGCTTGAATTTGACTTTAAAACATTGAATTAGACCTCTTAAAACCTTATCATATCATTTTTTAAGTGTTTGGATTCATTTTTATCACCTTTGGTTATGTTCACATCAATAATCTTAACCTTTTTTGCTATTTGACCTTTTTTAGTCAAACATAGTCAACTATGTTTGAATGAGGAAGACCATGTATATAAGGATCCTACATGGGAGAGACTTGACATTAATTTTGGGTCTCATGAACCATTTAAAAACATCATTCATCTACCAAAATTTATTATTCCATGTTTAAACCTCAATCATGGACTATGTAGGATTTTGACCCTTGTTGTAGGTGAACATTTGGCATGATGGGACGCCTAAAAGTGTAGATTAGGACCCTAAAACGTCTATATCAACCTTTTTTAATGATTATTTTATATTAATAATTCTATTTTCACCATATAAAACTATTTTATCATGTTGGAATGGCCTCATATTAAACCCTTGGTTGAATAGGTCTTTTCATAACTCAGATCCTGTAGGTTTCACTATCCAAATTTATGGTTAAGGGTGCAAATTTAGTCCTCCTTAAAACTAATTTATACTAATCATTTGTCCTCCAAAATTTGTATGGATTTCTTCCAATGTATAGGATAAAATAAAAATACATTAGGATGCTTAAAAATTCCTTATATCCCTATTTCAAAATATCAACAAAACATCAAGGAGCTCTATTATGCACTTTTGGGGATTTGATCCCAAAACTCAATCATCTCATGTCTAAGGTGATCTATCATTCAATTTGACAATTTATCCTTTTAATTTTATCTAAAATGATAAAAAAAAACCTAATATGACTTCAAGGATGTTTCCATTAATTTCTTCAACACTTCCAAGCAATTATTTTCATAGCTCTATTAGTGTAACCTGTAGGTATATATTCTAATGTACAAGTAACAAATATGAGTTTAGGAATTAGACATGATTTGTGAGATTAAAATGAGTCTTGATATTCCTAAAATATTTAAAATATACTTATTCCATTATTAAATCCTTATTTATCTTAGACACTCTCTTTCAACATGGTTGGTCTCTATGAGAGCACTTGTAGTTGTACCTTGAGCTGCATATAGACAGGCAGTGAGACTGAGTATGGACAATGTCCATAGTTTTGACCATTTAATGAGTTTTAAAACTATATAAATACTTAAAAATGTATGTTAAATTTTTTTAATGGATTCAATGAGCTATTTTACTTTTTTTCATGTGATTTTCATCTTCTTTCATAGCACTTATAGGTGCATGTTCATGCTATGTGACTATGTAAGTGACTAAGGTACTAGCATAGTCCTTTATTATGAAAATTTAAGGTTATTAATTTATTTTAATGATTTTTATAGTATTTTAAACATCATTATATTACCAATAAACCTCCATTAACATGCTAAATATGTTCTACACATGTGCTTTAACATGGTTGTAAGTGAAATTGAGCAAAGATTTCACTATGAACATGGCAAGACTAAAATTTTGATCCAAGAATGATGTTATAAGAATAAACATGAAGGAAATATGATAAATATATAATTAATACATAATAAACCTCATATCATCTTCACATAAGACTCTTGTAAATAACAAAGCATTTTACAAATAAGGAAAACTAAGAATGCACATGGTGGCACCTTCCTGCAACATAAGATTATTTGCATATCAAAACACCTTGAAAAACTAAAACAAAAATGGAGATGATTTTATAAGATATATAATATCCTTTGGATTCAAAATTACCAAATATATTGTATGGACCTTTCCAAAATAGAGAAAAACCTATAAGGTATAGGAAATAGTGAGAAAAAAACATAGTCAAATTGTTAGAGATGATTCATAAATAAAAATTAAGTAATATTTGGAATTTTTTATGTAAATGGATATATATGAGTTTAATTTCACCTTCCAAAGGTGTTTGACCTAAAACCTCTTCAACTATCCATACCAAGCATAAACCTGCTGACCAGTTCTATGTGTCTAGAAGGGTGAAGAAGGAGCAGAATGGTTTTAGCTCAAAATTGGAACTTTCAAAGTATGTCAAGAATATAAATGAATCCAAGGAAGCTGAAGGGTCTTATAAAAACCTTATCCCATGTGTGTCACTCCCTCATGTGCCATACAAGTGAAAAACTCTTCCTTTTTTAGTTGATTTCCTTATTTTTAGTTAGATAACCTATAAATTTTAGATGAATTGACATTTTTGATAGTTAATTTGACCTCTTGGATGTTTTAAATAAAAAAAGGACACTTGGACACCTTAAAAACATTTCAACTTGCATTTATCACCCCTAAATGCCTATTAAATGACTCAAAATGACATATTGACTAATTAGACCATGAAGAAGGCTAAAAAGGTATGAAATGACATCAAAAATCATATAATACACCCTATGACATAATATTAAACCCCATATAAACCTCTAAAGTCATGTTATTACCTATAGGGGTCCTAACTTGACCTACAAGGTCAAATTTGTTCAAAATTTACCATAAACATCATAGTATGGCCTAGCTTCTAAAGCCCTCAATGTCATCTATCTCATTTTTACATCAACACACTTAATCTTTGCGTAGGGAGGGGCATGTATATCTACCAATCTAATTAGGAAATTAATTCCCTACTTGTTCTTGTTGGAAAGGAGATTATGAGTCTCAACAAGTTATCTTACCAACTCTATTATTTCCCACTTATCACTAACATATATATGGAGTGTGTAAGGGTAGCCACTAAATATGGATACCCTGATATAAGAATAGGTGGGGAACTAAATGAAGTAGGATCCCCATCAAGTGATTTTTATAATAGCTACTTTTAATGATCTTATTTTCCTAAGTTATTTATCAAACATTATGATGATGAAATAGATTAATGCATCATTGAATCTCCTAAAATGTTGCTTTTTGGACTCTAAAGTAAGGTCAAGTTAATATTTATACACTCTACTTATATCACTAGGTACTATGTTGGGGCCTGGGAAGGCTCATAAGTTAGTCAATATGTACACAAGGTAGGATGTCATGAAAAAATTTCCAATGGTTTTCACCTCCATAAATTAGTTTTGGATGGAATCACTAATGAGTTAGGCCCAGTATATGGATTTTTCAATTTGATGAATGACCCAAATGTACTGGTATATCCAATCATAGAATCTCTTGGCATCAGGACTACCAATAATCCTATGTAACAAAATGATTATCCCCATCCTCATCTTTGAAGTCAATTCTTTCCAATGTTTTTAGAAACTTGGTGGAGGCAACCTTAGGGGTATTAAGCCATTATTTGTTTATCATTATATGAAATCCCTCTCTATTGTCTTGAAAAAAATTTTAGGATGTTTCCATACTTATATCAAGATAACTCTCAAACTTTAGGGTACCAAACATTAAGTCAATTAAGTTTGGGTCTAGATTCAAAATATTTTTACCTTTGTCATTCAAGACCTCTTTTTTTAGCATCATAATTTTGGGATATTAGCAACACCAACTTAGGGCTTTGCATCATCAAATGAAAATCTACTACTTGTGTCAATACAGAGTCATAGATATTATAGACCCAATCATTCTTAAACTCTACATTTATTCAGATCCATAAATACCTTAGGTCAATGGGACCTAGGTTTGTATCAATAATTTTAGTAGTGTTAGATTTTAAGTTGAGAGTCACCGGAGGGCCTTTTGATTTGAACTTCATTTACTTTTAGGACATAGACTCTAGAAAGAATGCTTGGTGAAAACTTACTATAAGAGATGGTGGGATTTGTAGGTACTTGAAGTAAGTAGAATATCCAATAGAGATAAAAGGTTTTTTGAGTAGGTGAAAATTCCATAGGATAATAGTGATACAAAAATAGGTTAAAATATCTATTAGAGATTGGAGGTGCTATGTGCAAGTTGTGTCTTCTATGTAAATGGGAGATTTTATAAGTAGGTGAAAACTCCAAAATAACCTTGAGGTACTTGAAACAATAAGAATTTTTATGGGGTTGGGATTTGTTATTAATAGTTTTAAATCCCATATAAATGGAATGTGATTTAAATAGGTCCAAAATCCATAGGGACTTGGAGGTATCTTGCAAGGAATATTTTTTAGCATTTTGGGGAAATATAATAGTATATTCACCTAGATTTTGGTGTAAATAAAGAAACCATAGATCTGACTATAGAAATATTTTGGTTAAAATCATAAGGTTATTATGATATCAAAAATGCATACCCTATATAAAACCCTAGATCTCAACTAAGGGTAAATTGGAAAAACAACAAACTCTTAGACTAAATGACCTCTCAAATAATGACAACAAGAGAACCATAACTAGATGATGTAATGAAACCCTAGATAATTTGAATAAAATTTTGTGGTAATGGAAAAAAATTAAAAGATTCAAATTACAAGAAATAATTTTAAAAGACATAGGGAAGGCCAAGGAATACCATGTAGGGGTGAAAATGGTGTTGTGGCTTAAGTGTCGAGGTCCTTGTTTGGTATGTGGATTAAGGTTGAATATAGGATTGTAGATTAAAATAGCTATCATATCTAAAAAATCATAATTATAAGATTAAAAAATGAATTAAAAACCCTCAATTGTATTATTTATATAGAAAAACCTATAATTAATGTAGCCATGGAGGCAGTTGGTGATGAAAATCTAGAGTTCTCATGTAATTTTACAATTTTAAAAATTGCATGTTCACCTCTCGATTTTGTAGAAAGTAGAAATATGACTTGTTTTGGAGTGGGGATAAATAACCCTATGTGAAATTTTGAAAAAATTAAAACTACATTTGAAGTTTTGGATTCTGTAGCTTAGGTTGTTAGTGAGATCTGAAACCTAGATTGTAATTTTTAATTTTTTAAATTGTAAATTTATCTTCAAGTTATAGATTTTGGGTGAAGTGTTTCTCAAGAAGAGTAACTATAAATACAATTTTAAAAATTAAAAATTTTAGTTTGAGTTTTGAATCCCATGGGGGTGTTCAATTTACAAGATCTAAAACTCAGCTTATAATTTGCAATTTTGAAAATTTTCAAATTACAAATGTGTTTTCGGATTCTATAAATTAGTGTATTATGGGATTAAAATTTAGGATGAAATTTAAAATTTTGAAAAATTCAAATTTTAGTCAGAACTTTGGATTTTTTCAATTAATGCATTATGGGATCCAAAGCTTGGGAAGCAATTTACAATTTTGCAATTACAAATTTCATCCAGAGTTATAGATTCTGTAATACAAAGGGAAAGTATATTTGTGGTCAATTCAAGGGATTTTTAAAAAAATGGTTGGTAATCCTTAGGGTAAAATATGTTTTGAGATTTTTTTGGAAAAAATATTAACTCCAAATTCTATCCTAGTTTAGGATGACTTAGGCACTATACTATGTACCCAATTTGAAGACAAAAATGACCACCTTTCCCTAGTTGAATAGTTAGTTACTATTCAACAAGCTCCTCATGAGCACATGATTTATTTCAATTTCCATTTTCAAAAGATAAGGAATAAAATTCCTATATTGGTCAATCTAATTCCAAATAATACATTTTGATATTACTGAAGAGCTCTGAATAGTGATATAACTATTATGATTCAATTAATCGGTGGCACCACACTTCTTAATGCCTATGAAATTGTAATAAGGGCATAAAATTATTTAATTCAAGTATGGAAAATTTCCCTAAGGACATCAATGCTTCTATTTAAAAAGTATACCTTCTATTCCACCACCTATAAGTGCTTTAATTCCCACCATAAGCAAAGTACCAAATTTAACTCTCACACCTAGAGATGATTTATATGAGTTAAAGTCACTACTCAAGATTTTTAATAATGAGTTAAAAATAATTAAGAGGCATCAAAGTTCATAAATATAATCCTTATTAGAAATCTAACCCAACATACCAATGCAATAGGAAACCATACCAAGGTAATTCATAGCTACAAGGTCAAAAAATGCAAGAAAAACATCCAACCATCCATGTTCTACCTACACTACGTGTTACCAAATCTATTGTACCTATTCAAAATAGCCTAGATCAAGAGTATGAGTGGTTTTATCCTTGTTATCAACCATATAAATATAATACTTATCTTAATGGTGTTATTATTCAATCTTTTATGGTGAAATTCATATTAAACATATAGGGATAACAAGAATAACCCACTCCTAACAAGCATATACACAAGAACCTATTCAAGGTGAGGAAACTATTTTAAACTAACAAGAGGAGGAATTTTGTAATGTTAATCAAGAGGAATCATTATTTAATGGTGGAGGTCCCTTGGCACCTAATACATGTTCAAATAAAATATAAATATAAATTAATCAACCCCCTTAGGTTGAACAAGATACAACTTTCAAAGTTGTACCAAAACCTACAAAAAACAACATAACACAAAGGCTACCTTTGTACCTATGAGCCAATGTATAGTAAAATTTCTAACTTTTAATCTTGTAAAATAATACATAGCTCACACAAATTCACCACCAAAGTTTGGTAATACTCCTTTCAACATTTATGAGCAAATGAAGAAGACCAATCTGAATGTCACTATGTGGAAAGCACTATCAATTCTAGTGCAAAGAGATTTTCTATAAGAGGCTTTTAAAAAGTTCTAGATAATGGATATGATTCCAAACAAGGGATATAATAGTACAGTTAGTTTATTTGACCATAAAATAACACTAAAATGAGCAAAAATGGTAAGCCTCCCCCTTTCTATCTTTTACTTATAGTAGGGAAACATCTCATTCATAATTACATGGTAGATTAAGGGGCCAAAAATTTAGTTATGCCTAAGAAAATAACTAATGCCCTTGGTATAAACATTACACCTATCAATAAAGGTTTGGTTTAATTAGATGGTACTATTATTCAAATAATAGGAACAATAAAGGGTTTAAACCTCACTATTCACACTTGTCCCAACTTGTTATTTTTATAAGATATCTAAGTTATAGATCTTCCCCCTTATCTTTACCATTTGTATTTCATGAGATTTTAATACAAATATGATATGATATCTATTTGGATATTGGTCTAACATGTTACATAGGATGATATATAGAATAATACTAATAATAAGAGCTGATCTAATTGCTAAATATCATATTGAGTCATACACTCCTATCCTTGTAGACACGAACTACACACTATAGGATCAGGAAGAGGAGGATGATCAAAAAATTGCAAAACTTGTACAAGACTTCTAAGTTACTCATCTCGATTAATGGGGATCATCCCTTCAATTTTATCCTTATGATTATGCATAAGAAATAGGGTTGGGTACATATTGTATTCATTGAAATCATCCAAATATCTTGAACCTACTAAAACCAGTTAAAGATATTCAAGGAATGTGTAATTTTTTTTTATGGTTCAAGAAGTAGGAATGGTGTAGGATTAGGTATTATCTTGATCTCTCCACAAAAAGAGAGTTATTTCCATTCTTTTAGAGTTTAGTTCAATGACACAAATAATGTATCTATATATGAAACATTGATTTGAGGTCTACAATTGGCCAAAGAGAGAGGGATAAAATCCCTAAAAATATTTGGTGACAATGAATTTATTATTCACCAAATGAGATACAAAATCATAACTAAGAATAATTTTATAAGATATTAAAAAGTAGGGTTTGGGACTAATTAGAATACTTTATCTCTTTGAATATTCAATTAGTACCAAGAGCACATAATAAATATGCTAATTGTATGGCCTCGGTAGGTTCCCAATATAACCTACAAAAATAAATTAAGAATAAAAATAGCCACCATGTAATATTGATAGTAATTAAATATGTTTTTGATAATGTGACCAATTGTCAAGTCATCAATAGTGACCAATAAATTGTCAACTTCCTGAGAGAAGAAGCTAAATTCTCTTATCAGAAGTAGTCAAGACTCTAAGATCAATATAGAGATCATTTGTTCTAGTTAAATATGAACAAGCTACCTATGGGTCTAGTTACTCTAGATAATATCTTAAATTTATATAATCAGCTAAAAATAAAAAAGAAGATCACAGTGAATGAAGAAGACTATGAGCTAGTGGTCATCTTAGAGGGAAAAACACTATAAATAGGAAAGGCTTGTAATGATTATAAAAAATAAAATTTTGTTAAGTTGTGTCAATATTTTTATGATAACTTCACTTGGAGTTATCATGATCTAGGAGGGTTTGAAACCATTTTATCTCAACATATAATAGAGCTTGATCCAAATACCAAGCTTGTTAGACAAAAGCAGAGACCGATTAATCCAAAGATAGAACCTTTGATGAAAAGTGAGTTATCCAATTTGATAGAGGATAACATCATCTTACCTATAAAGAACTCATGTTGGATTGCTAAGTTGCTCCCTATAAGAAATAAAAATTATGAAATTAGGCTTTGCATAGATTTAAGGGATCTAAATAAAAAATCTCCAAAGGATCATTACTCCCTCCCTTCTATGGATCAAATTATACAAATTGTATTAAGATTTGAAAGGTTTTATATTCTTTCTAGTTATTCTAACTACAACCAAATGGGGTATATATTCATACAAAAGGATGGCTTTTGGTCTGACTAATGCTGGTACAATATTCCAGAGAGACATAAATATGGCTTTTAGAGGTTTTATAAATGATATGGTCTTTGTATATCTAAATTATATCACTATTTAATCAAATCATGTTGATGCACACCTAGATCACCTTAGAATTTTTTTGAAAGGTGTAGAGAGTTTGGAGTTTCCCTCAATCCTAAAAAGTGCATTTTTTAGTTCATGAAGGGAAACTACTAGGACACATTATTTCAAAAGATGGTCTTTTAATAGACCCATAGAGAATTAGTACTATATTTTCATTATCAATACTAAGACATAAGAAGATAATATAGAGTTTTATTGGAAAAATCAACTTCATAAGAATATTTGATCCATATTTTGCCCTTATGGCAAAACCGCTTACTGCAATACTAAAGAAGGGTATCATTTTTAGTTGAACTTATGAGGGAAAAGACAACTTTAAAGCCAGCAATAAGGTTATTTCTCAAGATCCTACCCTAGTCATTAGAATTATGAGAAATATTTTATTCTCTATGATTTTGGAGGGGAAGGTAGTATCTCAGCTATTCTAACTCAACAAAATAAAGAACAATTGGAGCAACCAATATCTTTCTTCAATAAATTTTTGAAGGATTATGAAGAAAATTATAGTTTTGTGGAGAAGAAAGTATATGTTATGATTAAATATCTCAAAATTTTTAGGCATATGCCATCTAATAATAAAATTCATTCAATATTTGGTCACCAAAGTGTTAATCAGTTCCTATTGAGCTGAGAGATAAATGAAAAATAGTAGGATGGATCACAAAGGTCATGGAATATGATGTGGACATAAAAATAACAAATCTTGTAAGAGGGAAGGAACTATGTGAATAATTGTATTTTTATATAAATATTATTGAATATTTATCTAAAATATTATATATTCAAAGTGTACCTTAGATAGCCAATCCATTTCTTTTCAATAGCTTGTCCACACCGTGAACACTTTCCTATAAACTAGAAAGTACCCATGTGACTTTCAATAGTCCAAGAAGATGTATTTTAGACTCCAACCTATTATTTATGTTATTTTTTATGTAATATTGTTTATAAAAGATATGAATGGAGCCATTCTAAGATGCATCAAGCATAATCGAGTGCCCAATGTGTTCAAAGATTTTCATAATGTCCCATCGAGTGGACATTTCTCTATAAGAATTACATCCATAAAAATAATGATAGGGGGATGTTATTATATTGAATTATTCAAATATGACCATCAATAGGTAAGAAACTATTAAAAGTGTGCTTACTTCTATGGAAAGTAAAAATTAGAAGCTTTCCCTCTCAAACCAATTCAAGCTAACCAACCCTTTGATCAATGGGGGTTGGATTTTATTGATATGATTAACCCACCATTGAGTGCAGGCCACAAATGGGTCCTCATATAAATGGACTATCTCACAAGATGGACTGAATTAGTTGCACAAAAAGATGTCATGGAGGCATCTATCCTAGAATTCATGGATGGTATAGTCTTAATTTTTGGTGTTTCTTGCACCATTATCTTAGATAATGTAAAAGCATTTATGGGTACTCAAGTGAGTAAATGGGTTGTGAATTAAAATGTATACCTAATTACTTCTTCCAATTATTACCCTCAAAATAATAGTTTGGCTGATTATAATAACAAGAACCTCATAAGAATTATCAAAAGAACAATGGAGGATAACCAAAGGACATGGCACACAAAGTTTAGATCAGAACTATGGGATGATAAAATCACCACTAAGAGATCCATTAGAAATTCCCCATTCATGTTGGTATATAGAATGGCAGGCCAAGTCCCACTGTTAATTGAGTTACAATTTCTAGATATCAATCACCAATTAGAATTTATTGAGAATGATGAAATGATAGTAAGATTAGTTGAACTCATGGAGCTATAAGAAATTAGGAACCAATCAATGAAAGTCCTACAAGCAAATCAGGCTCAAACAAAGAGGAATTTTGATAAAAAGGCATCTAGAAGGATATTTAATGGATACATAGTTCTTAAATGGGATGCCTACAAGGTTAAACTAAGCAATCACACCAAGTTTGATGCAATATAGAGAAATTCATATAATATAACTTACTAGAAAGTAGCTAATACATTATAGCTATCCAATCTTGATGGATTATAACTACCTATCCTAGTTAATGGAATATACCTCAAAGCCTAATTTTGAGGTTGGAATTCATTCCAAAAGATAAAAATTTATATATAATAGGGTTAGTTGTGTTTTTCAAAATAAGTGCTTTCACACAAATCAAGTCATTAGGAGTTTTTTTCTTTAGGTTTTTTTTAACCTATTTTATTCTTATTTAGGTAGAACCTGATATTTTTCTTCACTAGTTAAAGTGTGTTAAGCTTAAATTGACTCCATGCCCAATGAACTATAAGACTAATGGAAATAAACTTATTAATGGGCAATCATCCCATAGAGGTCACCAAAAATGTTGATATTCTCCCCTAAAAATATCAAAATATCAACTACCCTAAGGGAGACCCCTTAATTTTTTGTAAAAATACCTTGAATTCACCCAAAGCACACATTTCCTTTGTATTTTAGAATCTATAACTCTACATTTAATTTGCAATTTTCAAAATTACAAATTAATTCCCAAGCTCTAGAGATCTAACTACAATTTGAAATTTACAAATTGAAAATTGTAGGTAGACCTACAAATACCAAAATACAATAGCTGGTAAAAATTTAAAACCCACTTGTAATTTGTAATTTTTCAAATTGAAAATTGTAAGTAGAGTTCCAATTCTAGTATACCAAAAACCACTCAGAATCTAGAACTTGGACTACAATTTTCAATTTTGCAAATTTTCAAATTGCATGTAGAGTTTTACTTCCCATGAATCACCAGCTATAGAATATAGAATTCAAATAACAATTTATAATTTGAAATTTGTAAAATTACAACCTAAGTTTTATTTCCACCAACTACCTAGCCTACAAAATCTAGAACTCAAAAGACAATTTGCAATTTTGCAAAACTACAAATTTTTATTGGAGTTATGAATTCCCATTTTAAAATAAATCAATAATTTTTTACCTATAGAATCTAGAGTTCAATGTGAAATTTTCAAA
The DNA here is from genome assembly GCA_037957365.1 of Torreya grandis. Taxonomy (NCBI): domain Eukaryota; kingdom Viridiplantae; phylum Streptophyta; class Pinopsida; order Cupressales; family Taxaceae; genus Torreya; species Torreya grandis. The sequence continues at coordinate 1,043,008 of JARHVA010005252.1, read as the reverse complement.
ATTGCAAAATTACAAAATTACTTTAGAACTTTGAGGTTCTGGAAACTACCACCATGAATACATTAATTGTAAATAAGTTTAATGTGTATAAATGGAAATTAGGGGTTTAATAATCCATTTTTAAATTAGTAACCAAGTTTAAGTATATATAAATTTTTTGGTGACCTCAAGCCATGTGTCAATTCATGACCCTTTAATCCATGACCATAAACCATGTTATGCTACCATTGATGCCCTGCATGGTAATTTGATTTACCTTATATATTTTTTTACAAAAAAGGCTATCATTTCCCATATTTACAATCTCATTTGATCTAGTTTCATTTCTAAAAATTTCATGTAAAGGTTTTATTGCATTTTTTTAGGGTTTTTATTACTTAAAGAATAATTTAGGTTTTTAAGGTTTTCATCCTATTATTGTTGTGTGGTCTGTTATCACCATAGGTCATGTTTTTCAAGTTTTAAAGTAGTTGAGAGATTAATATTTTCCCCAAGATTTTGCATTCAAATCTAGGGTTTCTCCATTAGTCTCATATCCAAGTGAATATACCAAAATATATTAACATAACCAAAGTATATTCCCTTTAAATATTCTTCCATGTCCCCATATAATTTTGGTTTTAAAAATCACCTCCCATATCCATAGGATTTCAAACTAATTTGAACACCTCCTAGAACTATGCACATTAATATTGCTTCAAACAAATCTAAGTTCTGTGGAGTTTTCACTTTCTCAAAACAACTCTTCTACTAAAATTTAGACCTACATATTTCACCTCCAATATCTATTGAATATTTTAGCTTGATTTTATAGCTACACTTTCCCATGGGTTTTCCACCTACACAGAGCACCTCCAATTTCTACCATAGATTCTACCTACTTCTAGCACCTACAAATCCTACTAGCTTTTGTATTTAGTTTTCACTAAGCATTTTCTCTAGAATTCACATCTAAGAGAGAGATGAAGTTCAAGTCAAAAGGATGTAGGGTGACTCTCAGTTTGAAATCCAACACTATTGAGATCATAGATACAAACCTATGACACATTGACCTAGGTGACATCTAGACTAGGATAAATGTAGAATTCAAGAACACCTCGATCCAAAGTATCTATGACTCTAGATTTACACAAGCAACAAATTTCAACCTAATGGTGCAAATCCCTGAGCTAGTGCTAACACTAGCACAACACTATGATGTTGATAAGAGAGAGGTCCTAAATGATAAATGGGAAAGGATTCTAAATCTAGACCTAGATTTCATTGATTCAATATTGATGATACTAGAGTTTGAGAGTTATCTAGACATAACTTTAGAAACAACCAAAAAATTCTTTCAAGATAATAATTTGGGATGATAGAGAGTGATAAATAAACAATGGCATAAGACCCCTAAGGTTACCTCTACTAGATTGCAAAAGACACTAAAAAAATTTGATTTTAATGATGAGGTTAGAGACATATTATATTACTACATAAGATCACTGGTAGTCCTAATGCAAAGACTTTCCTAGAGTGGATGTATTAGTACATTTGGGTTACTCATGCAAATAAACGATACATACACTAGGCCCAACTCACTAATGAATCCCTATACATGTAGTTGATGGAGGTGAAAACCATGAGAAAATTCTATATGACTAGCTACTTAGTGTACATATTAACCAAAGGGAGGGCTTTCCCAGGGCTCAACACAGTGTCCAATGAAGAAAATAAAGTGTATAACTATTATCGTAACCTCACTTTTGAAGCTAGTAGACAACACTTTAGGATGGTCAACAATGTATTCATCTATTACATCATAATAATGTTTCACAAAGAACTTGAGATAAAGATTTGTTTTATCCAACTACTATAAAAATCAACTAGTGGGGTTCCTACTTCATTTATTTCTCCACCTACTCTTATATTAGGGTATGCAAATTCAATGGGTGCCCTTACACACTCCCAAGATATGTGAGTGATAAATGTGAATTGATGGAGATAGTAAGATAACTTATGCAAATTCACAAGCGTTTATCTATTAAAAACAAGCAAGGAATTGATTTCCCAATCAGTATAGGTAAATACACATGGCCCTCCTTACATAAAGCCAAGTGTGCTGATGCATAAATGACATAGATGACCCTTAGAGATTAAGATCCAAAGATATACTATTATTTTCATGGTATCATCACCAATAAATTGGGAATATCCACATATTCCCATGTCCCTTATTTTAAATATTATCAGGAAGATTTGGATGATAAAGAGGAGGTCAGATTAAGGGACTATTCTAGAATGACCCTAGATCAGGTCAAAACTTTTGATTTAGCACTAGTCCCCAAGGACTTAGTGGATGATGAGTTCTCATTGGGATAATATCTACTATAAATAAATCATTACTCAACCCCTTCTCATAGTAAGGTGGTCTTTTCCTGATTATTTTCTTCTTATAGATAGACCTAGACACATGATCAATAAAACATTCAATTATCTTAGAAATAAAGGAATCCAAGTGACCAAAGATACAATGAGTATCATAGAGAAACTACCAAAGCTCAAGGAGAAAGGAATTCCATCATTAATAGACAGTTAGGGACTTAACAATTCCATTTCCACTAGTGCAATCAAGTGAAGTAGACACATAGGGTCCCCCTTAAGTGGATACTCAAGTTTTCATTCCACTTTGACTTCCCACAAGTTCACTCCCTCCTTCCATAATTCCTTCCATTTCATTTAAAATTCCATCCATTCCATCTCTATTGATGTATAACACTAATTAACACTATATAATAGTGGATTCAATAATTTTAACTTTAATTCCACTTTCCATCCCAACTCCTAGGATAAGTACTACTTCATCTTCATCCCCATTCATATTCCCTAAGATACCACCCTTGAGTGGACCTACCACTTTGACTGACTCATTTGATGTTTTAGCCTCTACCTTTAAACCATTTCCCAAGTTTTGAATCCCCGTGTCTACTTCCCCACTAATATCACTTTCATTTCCTACACCCCCAATAGACACATATGTTCACATTACACCTACATCTTCTACTTCCATAGTAACCTAAACCCCTTCAATGGAGATAGGTTATAAATAGGTCCTTGATGCAAATGCAGATCTTTATCTCAAAAATGAGGAGGAAATTCCAAAAACATCTACTGAGAAATTAGTAATAATATCAACAAAAGATCAGCACTTATCACGATGCCTACCAGTAAAGTATCTTTAAATATAGATTATTAAGTTGAAGTGTTTACACAATAAGATGTTAAACCAAGTTGGTTAGCACAAAGAGTGGGAAATAAATGCAAGTAAATGGTTTCTCCTAGTATATTGGATTTTATCCTTTCAAAGACATAAAATAAATCCAAGACTACTCCCGATACCTTCTCAAGAATATTGTGTGACTCAACTCAAGAAAAATATGTAGAGAATACAATCCCCCCACTAGAAAAATAGAAGGAAGATATAGTGGTGGGGGACTATCAAGTATCAAAACTTAACCTTGGATGTCTTATAGGATTGTTGTTGAAACATGATGTTTAATCTAGTATTAAATCCCTCTTAAGAAAATAGATAGTGACAAGGTTACTAAGTATGATTTACAAAACAAGGTTGAACAACTTATATCTATATTGAATAAATTCATAGATCTCATTGCTCAATCAACTCAACCTGAACTAACATATCCAATCACCCAAATCACAAATCAAGCAACACTTGATATAGTGATAGAAATTGAAAGCATGGTAAGGGAAACCAAGTTACGGGTAGAGGAACTCATCTATAAAGGAAATAAGGTTATTGATATAGTACTATACCACTATAAAATTTTGAGAGAGAGAAGGGTCACCCTAAGAGAATTGGTAAATAAATATGAAGGGGAGATATAAACCTTGAAACTTTATTATCCGATATTGACAACTATAGATTCAATTTACATATACATCCTCATTATGAAAAAGATACTTAGAAATTATGGAGATCAAGAGGAATTAGATAGAGATACACAATTCAAAATTAAGATGCTTAAATATTCTACCCATAAGACTAAATTTGTCTGTGACAAGGCCATTGACATGCTATATGATATGAAATATTTGTTGAATAAATTATCATGTCAGCCAATAGATTATGAATATAACCTATTTCCAATAGAAGAGGTTCAAATAAAATTTAAGTGATCGAAAAGGAATATTCATGAGACATAGTCTTTACCTTGAGCTCTATCCACCATTACATCAATAATTAGAAAATGCTGGATTAGATTAGTAAAGAGATTCAAACATACAGATCTTTGAGAAGGGAATTTTTTGATATAGTGGCATATTACAAGATCACCAAAATTTACACTTTTTGCCTAGATGAAGAGATAATCAAAGAGATATTCAAGGATTTTGATGCATATGTTCATAAATTATAGGTTGAGAAAGATAAAGAGGTAGAACAAGTGTTAGAAATCGATTGATTTTTTCTATTAAAATCATTCACATTAATTGTATTTTTATTATTTTAAAAACATTGTAAAGTTTTAGAAACACATTTTATAAATTGCATCTATGTTTTTGATATCTCTTTTTGAGAAATAACCATGTGTATTTTACACTTTATATTTTGATAGGTTGGAAATTGTAAAAAATAGACTTGGAAATTACATTTTTCATTTTGACAAGTTATAATTGCTTAAGTTGTAAAAGAACATATTGGAAATTGCAATTATAGTTTTGACAAAGTGGTATGACTTGAAATTGTAAAATTTTCACATGGAAATTACAAAAAAGGTTTTTGAAAAAAATTAACTTAAGTTTTCTTAAATTTACCTTTTGTTCAAACATTGAGCTTCACTTTGGTTCCCCCCATTTTCGTGAACAACCATTGTAGTTGTATGAAGGTGAAAATACACATTACATGAAGATTTATTAATTACCTTGGATGACACACCAAATTAATATCACAACCAACTATTTCATGATCATTTCCCAACTTTTTCACCATACATTAGATGCCATAACTATTGATTATCATGCATCCTTCCGTGAAGTTTCTAGATTTGCATGATTCCCTACTAGGCGTTGGATTTTTTGATAACTACATATAATTTATGAGATATTTTATATAAATATGGGTAGGACCTCATATCCCATATATATTTTTTATATCAGGAGTATTATTCTAAAATCTTGATATATTTAATATAAGTTGTAACCTATAAAATGATAAATAATTGAATATTTGCCTTTCTTATTTTAGAAATCCCTATGCATGTAAAGTTATTTTTATATTTTTGGATTTTTTAATTATTATTTAAATAATAAAATTTCATTTGTGGTATTTTATAGCCTTTTGAAATTATTTTTGATAAAAATAAAAGAATCTTGTCCCTTTTATGAAAAATAACAAATTTTGCCTTTGATTTCCCATTTGCATGAGTTTGTGCTCCTACAAATTTCAATCTATTTTTCTATTGTGCTATGTTAAATAAATAAACCATTAAAATCCACTATAAAATATTGTATACAATCACCATTTTAAATTTTTTAAGTTTCATTCTCTCTTTTACTAGTCAAACCCTAGTTTAGGAGCAAGAACACTAAAGGAGCAAAAACTTTATAAAAGTGGTAATTTATCAGTTACAGTAAATTTAGTGAAAGGAATTTCAACTCATATGGAGTTTAACCTAAATTTTCCAAGGTCCTATAACTTGGAGGTGTTCCCATTATATCATTATATTTTTTGCACAATGAGCTACTGCATCAAGAAATGGGTGCAAAGTATATGTGATAATAGTATAGACCACCTTTACATGACATTATTCAACTTCATCCCACACATGTAAGGATATTGAGATAATATTGAACATGTTGAATTAGTGAGAGATATAAGGTGGTAGTTTAATGTATATTTTTCTAATGGGAGCTTCTTTTTCCTATAAGTACAAGCTTATATGGATTGTATAGAAGTTTTAGAGTGCTCAAAACCCTAAAAAGGATTTATTACGCTTATCCATGAATTAATATGTTTTTCATTACCTTATATCTTCATAAAAGTCTTTGAAAAGGGATAAATACTCCATCCTTGATGCACAAGGTCTTATGAAGAGGCACTGCCTATACTAGTCTATGTAGTAGATTTAAGGTAAGTTGAGGTGGCATGATGATTATATAGGCTATGTAAATTATTGAAATAGTGGATAACAATTTTTAATTTCTTTGACAATTCATGAGGTGTTAAATTCAAAGAAACAACAACTCAATGTAAGGCCCATTGTGAGATCTTCATCTACAACCACCTAGAACCAAACATACTGATATGAGTTTCAAGAGGTTTGGAGGTTATAATGAATAAATTTATATTGAAGAAACTCAAGCCAAGATAGGGTGATTAACTTAACTAATTTTGAATCATTCTCTATCAACTCAAGTCAACAAAATATGACTTAAAAATCTCATTAGGCTAATAAGGATGAAGGACTATCTTAGACTATACAAGATAATGCCTAAAGGGTTGTCATATGAGGAATTCCATTGAAATTATAAAGAAGGTGGTCTAAGAGTTTGTAAAGAGAATGAATTGGATGGATTAATAGATAATTCCAAGATGACACTAAATTATATCAATAATCTTCTCAATTAGATGACTAAGCATATTCCAAGTTTCCTAATTAACACCTACAATAATCAAGGTCTCACCACAAGATGTAAAAGGTTTTTAATACACCATGATGGTCATATCAATACAAGTTAAATTATAATAGAGCAAGGAATAGTCAATAAACTAAATGAAAACAACATGATCCTAGTGAAATATATAAAGGAGAATCAATAGATGAAGATAAATAACTTGAAAATTCTCCTTATTAGTAGTTTTTACAGTAGTTTTTTAAAATTTAAGGTAACTTGTGTTCCTTGTTTCTTATCCATTCTACCAAGCTTGTGGAAAGATTCATGCTCCTTTAAACAAAATGGATCAAGAGGGATTAAAATAATTCATTTTCCCATTATGCATCATGGAAATAAACTTTTCAACATTGCTAACAATCTATACACATAATCAAATATCATCTATAGTCATACTAGGACATAATTAGGCTATTATCTTCCAAGAACGTTCTTGTTTCGCATTTGGAGAAAGATAACAAACATGGTTTTTAGGTTATGATCAAAGTACAATACATAAGTTCTATGTGGTGATCTAAAGAAACATTGTCTACAATTATTCATGGATGGTAATACATAGTCATACCCTCAATCTCCTCCTATAGGCATTTTGGAGAGATCTTCAAGGTTTGTTCCAAAGAGGGAGTACAAAAGTTGTATAAACATTAAAGGATTGAAACATTCAAGATTAAGCCAAATTCAAGGATGAAATAATAAGATCCTAAGCCAAATAGGATAACCATATACACCTATAGCCAACCTAATGAAGTCATGTAATCATGTGGAGCAAACTTAGTATTGATCAAGGATGGGAGGTGGACTTTTGGTGTATAGAAAACATGGTTTTTGTGTTTGGAATTGGTTAGGGTTCAAAATAAATTTCAAAAATTGAAAGGTGTTTAAGTGGTTATGAACCAAGATAATATAGTCACCATATCCCAAAGACACCTATAGGTATAGTATTATGTACTATGAGTATATTAAATAAGTTGAGTTGTTGGCACAAATAATTAAGTGATAGTTAAAACTTCTTATGATTTAAATCATATTTGAAATACTTTAGATAGTCTAATAATCATGTAAAAGGTCCTACAGCATAAAAACATAGTTAATAACGTCACAAAGCTATACTTACACATAGTTAATACCATAGATATTTTTGAGAGAATTTGAGGTTTTGAGACATCTAAAGATAGAGTTAAAATCTCAAATTTAATTCAAATAGTATTAATGACTTGTTTGATATTTATATGCCATCTTAGATATCATACTAGTAGTGGAAATGGTCATTATTTTTTTATAGATATCATATAATCAGTTAAGCAGTCATGGCTGATACCAAGATAGTCATTTGGAAGGTGTGAGGGCAAGAAAAAAAATTAACTTAATGAGAGGGTTTTGAGACATGAAATGGTGATGGTAATTCCTTATATATTATGTAGATTATGTGACATTCAGGGTTTCAAGTAACATGCCCCTGAAGGAAATTTAAGAAGAGAAGACCTAAGACAACTTATTTAGACAAGATTAGAGATGATGCATACTTGTGTTTATTGGAAGGTTGAGAATAATTGATAGGTAAATGAAAGAGATATACTAATTTTTTGAATCTATAATAGCTTTAATTGGAGATTTAAAGGCACTAATCCCAATCTTAGGGCTATTAAAGCCTAGTGGAACATAAACCCTAAGCTTAGTTGTATAGAGCATAGAGAATAGATAAATAAGAAGGTTTTAGATAATAAGGTAGAGTTATAGTTCCATAAAAATAGTTAAAAATAATAAAAAAATACTATTCAAACCCCATATTAGCCTAAATAATTAGACTTGATAGCCTTGGCAATGTAACCCTATAAACAGTCTTAAGAGACCATGGAGACAAAGTGTAGTTTTGGAAATAAAAGGATGTTAATAGGGATATAAAAAATGAGAAAAAAATGTATTAAAATGATGTTTAACCCATGTATCCTCTTATAGGTTCCTCAAACCTCAACTTTTAGATTAGGCTAATTAGGCCTAAAAGTATATTTTAGGCTTAAAAGGCCTTTAGAATATTAAGACACCTTTAGAATCTCATAATCATAAATGATCAAATGAGAAGGTGTGAGAATATATTTAAAGTCCTAAATGAGATGTTTTAATTATATGAGAATAAGGGAAGGTCAGTTTGGGTCTTAAAAGGCTAATTCAAACTATGTATTCTAGGTAGCTAGTTTGACCCCTCAGTTTAGATGCTCATATCTTTCACCACAAAATTACTTGGTCCAAATGCTCTTATCATGAATTATGAACCCTATCAAAATTTAAATCCATGGAGGATTGAGTTTGATTAAGGATTTGAGGTTTATGAACCATCACTAATACTATATGTCCAAAATGCATGCATAGATCTCATAGTCAACTTCCCTACATATGTATCTTTGCACACCTTTTGAAAGGTAACCCATGATTATAAAGAAATTTTAATGGGTATATTAACTAAATATTCATGGTAAGAAGTTTTGGTTTGGAGGTTTGTACTTTATGAACCATCATTAAGATTGTGGACCTCCAAAACCCTCCCTAAACCCCACTACGGAGCAATTTTGGGAAAAGTGATTATTTATTGAACCCAAACACCAATTAATCACCATATAAACTCTTTAATCATTAATTAAACTCATATAAGGTCCTAACCATGGTATTGTGTTATATGTAAATGTATGAATCTATTAAAAAATAAGGTATTTTGGGGGAAAAGAGTATAAATAGAGGTAAAAGGCAATTTAAGATGATACCAATAATTTGATAGTTAATTTTGTCACTTTTTTCACCTTATAGATATATTATATGGTGAAGGATGTACCTGTAAATGCCTCTATGATTCTCTTCCAATCAGCCAATCTATAAAAATGAAGGATATAGTGATCTAGTCAACTAGTGTGGAAAAATTATAGGTGTATCTTATTCAAAAACTCTCATTTCATGATATGGGAGTTTTTTACAAGCCTAAAAATAAATTTTAAACAATTTTTCAATGTGTCATATAGGATTTCATGCCCATGAAATACTAAGAGTTAGGCTACTAGGCATAATTGGCCTAGTAGACTTACTTGGTCAATCAAGTGAAGTTGAAAATGACATATGGAAATTGATGGATGATTTGAGATGGTAATCACATGAATAAATTATATTTTATATATTAATCATGATTTAATTTATCCTTATGTGTAAAATTATGCAAAATTGATCCTTATCATGAGTAATTGATCTTAAAGTGGTAATCAATGCATGCTTATGGCCTAAATGGAAGAAAGAGTCATTAAATTAACTTGGTATTATGTTTAAAATAATGATAATTTATTTTAAGATAATGATGGCCCACAAACTCATTTAAATGAAAAATAAATCATGCAAGATCATCAAACATGGAGTGATCTTATGGAGGACTGGTGGTAACTAGTTTGTAACTAAAGTGATATTTTAGTTAATGTTGGTCATGGATGAGTTTCTTTATATCCTCTTTATATATATATATTTATGAATTTATGACTTATTTTATGATTCCTCTCTTGGTCATGAGGAAACTATACCAAAATTGAATATTGTAACCTCTTGGATTAATATAATGGACTATTGTAGATTCTTTATGATTAACTTATATTGTGTATATGCTTATTAAAATGTGTATAAGTGGTATGAATATTCAATTGACATGTCCTTGACACACCTAAATGTGGATGAGTTTTGTTATGAAATTTATATGAAGTGTAAAAGGTTGGTGATCAGATTTGAAGTGTAACCTGGTTAGAAGTGTCTCAAAGTAGACCTCTCACCCATCACCTCCAAGTTAATGCCACTCACCATGACCTTCATGTAAAAAACTATTTCATAATAATATTTAAAGATATTATTTTAATCCATGCTTACTTAATTAGTGTTTTAGGAGTATAATATTGAGTGGATTAATCATTTAGCTACATCACCATCACTAGTATAATTTTTCCCTTTCAGTTATCTTTCTAACTCTTTTCACCCCCAAAGCAATTAGTTTTAGGAAAAAGATTAAAAATTTATACATTAGAGGAGATATACTCATAATCTATAGGTTTTCTCTAGCTATAGGTTACCCACATCCTATATACCAATCCAAGGTTATTACAAGTTAGAAGGAGGTCTGAATAGTCTAATTTAATGGGGTGCAACATGGGTTGCTAATAGTTCTGACATGCCCATTGAGATGCGATTCAAACATTGGAATATTCACAGTATAATTTTGGTCCTCATAAGCAATTTAAAGCATTCATATGGTCATCATCTCGAAGTTAAATATGATTCTTTTTTATAGTTCATTGCTTTTCACTTACATTATGATGAACTATGATAACTGATGGGGTAGATTATTATCATTCACTACCTTATCATTAACCCTATGATGCATACCCATTACATTATGATCCCTATCCATCTCTTTATGACCCCTATTAGTACTTCATGCACCATAATAAAAAATATGATATCCCTTATTAGTATTATGATCCTTTTCAATACCAAGGACACTATTCTAGACCTCCTTGTAAACCTCATTAACCTCCTTGGTAGCCTACTTATCAATCTAATTAGTCATGTAAATATAATGGAATTATTTATTAGCTCAATTTAATTTCAAAACAATCCATATCAATATTTAAACAAACCTTGTTTGGTTATGAAAAACACATGGTGAACATTGACACATAAAGAAGCCAAGGAAAGGAAATCCCTAGGCATAATATTGAGATAATGAGAGATTCATTTCATCAAGCTAAATAAGAGTTGGAATCTTTCATAAGACAATGCCACTAAAAATTCATTAGTGATATTCTTGACATAGGTGGTTTAATTGAAGCTATTAAAGAGAAGTTAGTAGTTCATGAGAGACACTAGGTTCACCATAGTTAATACCATGTTCCATCCTTAATTTCACATTAGCCTTCCATTGAACTATCTTTTACCTCTCAATAAGGTCAAATAAATGTGTGTCATAGACCTAAAAATTCCTCACAAACTTTTCCAACTATTATTACTTAGAATTATATCCAATAAAGACATCAAAAGGTGGAAGAAGTGTGTTTTGAAGAGGTTGAGTTATGTGTTTCACAATTGATCATGCAAGGGCCTTCATATTTTTATCAAAAAGAATAGATCCCCAATGATATGGTGATATAGTTTTAGGCTCACCTTGATAAAAAAGTTGAGATTGAAAACCAAATCCTTTATTAATTAGTGGTAGTTATAAAAGCAAACCCATCTTAGTAACATGTTTCTCTAATTCTTCCCAATGCTACAACAAGTGCAATACAAGAGGTTTCTAAACCCAAGTTTATGAATTATAAATAATGTAGTAGTTTAGGTAGAGAGAAGAGTATTCAAGTAAAATCAAAGATTCTAAAGTTAAGGATCAACAAGAAAACATTCAGTCTTCATGACTCCCTCCTCAAAATCTCAAGGCCTTACCCTCATGGAAGTATATTCTAGGATAAATTAAAGAGAGAGAGGAAGTGATGGTTATTAAATTTGAGCAACCCAATGAACATGATGAAGTATCCATGTAAACACCATTGGATTTATCTCATCTTCTTGAGATTTTTTAAATATCCACCATGCTAAATATCTAGAATCAACCTCTCTTTTTTGAGATAATGAATAATATGAGATGTAATTACAAAATGAGATACAAGAGAAAGAGATGTTAACTAAGCAAGAAAAAGATGTTTCCCAAGAGTTCACTGGTTACATGGTATCTTTTGTTCATCATGATAGTTCATAATAATTTACAATATTGGCATAAGACAAATGCAGATCAGTCAATGAAGATGAGGAACAAGTTTAATTTGAGAGAAGGCTAAATCATCAAGTTTATGTTTAAAATGAAACAACTTCAGATGATCAATTAGAGATAGCAGAGAGTGATTTACTACCTCATGATCATGAAATTCCAATCACACTTAAGTTTGGTGAAAACTAATCAATGGACTAGTTTGATATCATCAATTTAGGTTACTCTTTACTAGAAGGTGATTCATTTTAGGTTGAGAGAAGTAGTCCCATAAATCAATAAGGAGTCAATTCTCGAAGAAAACTAATCCAACAAGTTGTCTTATTAGAAGATAACTTACATTGAGCTTTTACATTAAGGTTATCAACTCCTCACTCCATATTTAGATGTTTCTCCACTATTGGAAGGTGGAAATGAACTACAACGTCCTAAATAAATCATGAAACTAGATTCATCTCTCTTAGAAGCCATACTTTAAACCATTCTCTCTTATTATTCTATACTATTTTTATATATATTTAAGCTTTTATGCCTTATTTTAATATCCCTCTCTTGGGCATGAGGAAACTCTACCAAGATTGAACTTTATAACCTCTTGGATTAATAAAATGGACTATTGTAGCTTTTCTATGATTCACTTATATTTTTTATATGCTTGTTCGAATGTGTATATGTGGTATGAATCTTCCCTCGACATGTCCTTTCCACACCTATATGTTGATGAGTTATCTTATGCAGGTTATATGAAGTGTCCAAAGTTGGTGATCAGATTTGAAGTGTAACATAGTTGGAAGTGTCTCATAATATACATCTCACCCATCACCTATAAGTTAAATACACTCACCATGACCTCCATGTAAAACACTATTGCATATGAATCCTTAGAGATAAAGTTTTATTCCATGATTAGTTCATTAGTGTTGTATGAGTACAAGACTGAGTCGATTAATCATTTGGGTGCATCATTATCACTAGTCTATGTTTTTCCTTTCATTTATCTTTCTAACTCTTTTCACCCCCAAAGAAATTATATTTAGGAAAATTATTAAAATTTGATACATTAGACGAGCTATCCTCATAATCTAGGGGTTTGGTCTAGATATAGGTTACCCATAACTTGTAGACCAATCCAATATTAGTCCAAGTTTGAAGGAGATATGAAAAATCTACTTCAACATGATGCAGTTGGGGTTTCTAAAATTTATGGCATGCTCCAATTGAAGTCCACATATATTGAGTAAGGTGTATAAGTGTGGATATCATGTTTTAATTACATGCCCCCACTAAAATTTGTAAACTATGAAAATGTGGAGGTCATACTTCTATGACATGCCCCCATTGATATTCTATAGAGAGGAAGATAAAATATAGGGAGTAGTCCATTGTGTTAATTTATTATTTTTATTTAGAAAACAATCTAATTTTTAAACAAATTTAAAAAATATATATAAATAAAAAAGATTAGGAAAAACCTAGAACACAGTAAGAGTTGTATGGAAAGACACGAAGGTTAGGTTTAACAAATGTTTAACCCTAAATTTTGATATTGGGTATATGATTAATAAAATATAATTAGTTCAAGCACAAGGGTGATAAACTAATCTATATCAAGCCAATTAATATAAAAAATCAAACAAATAATATTATAAATTTATACAACTAAGATTGCTATAAATAGTGAAGTATAACTATTGAGAGATACTATAGTAAGTAAAAAATAATGATACTTAGGTGGTTTACTATGTATAGGGAGACTTAGACTAGAAATGGGTGTAAAGTATACAAGACAAATGTTTTAGATTAGTCATCATATTCTATAAATTACAATTTTTTTGGTTGTCAACACTACCATCATATTTATACACTATTATCAATGATAGTATGTAATTGTAATGCATGTATCTGGTATAAAACAATGACCATATCTAGATATGACCACCTTCATTATTTTGGGTATTTTATTTAATTTATACTAGTGTATTAAGATCTGGGATATATTTTTCACTCTTTTTTGATTGATCAAAACCTTACATCTTCAATTTTCTTCACCCTTGGAATGAATTTATTGAAAAATGGGTTAGTGGGCTCAAAGTGTCAAGCTACCCAAAGGACCCCTTTATTAATGGGCATTGAATACATAGAAAATAATTAAATCAAGGCCTTAAACTCATGTATTTATCCCCTATTTATGGGAAATTATATATATAAGGGTGTTATATACTTTATGATCATGCATATAGTGATATAGTTTTTAATTTAAAAATATTGCTCATGGGCCACTCTTTGAATGATTCAGACCTATAATATGACTTATCCTATAATTGATATGAAAATATGGATGAATAAGGTATAATAGAGTGTTTTTTAAGTTTATTTATTTAGTTTTTATAGGTATTTGATTGGTATTTGTTATATGATCAATAAGAAGGCTTAAACTTGTATTTATGCCACACCTTTTAAAAATATCTCATGATAGGGCTCAAAAAGACAAATGTACCAACCCATAGGTTTAAAAACATTTATAATTTGAATGATTTTTTTAAATTTGAAAATGTATGATTATTTTTACATTAACATCAATGGTAGTGTGCCTTTGTGTCTAGTAGTGTCCAAAAGGCTAGATAATAAGTATGGATCTAAAAATGACAATGAAAGATTATCATCAGGTTTTAAGCTTTATGTGCATTTTAGGGGACTTAGTTCATCATAATGATATGTATTTTAATAAGAGATAATAATTAGGCATAGTGAAATGGAAAATGTGAGACTTTTGGTAGTAGTGAGATTTGGAACTAGAGGATAAAGTCCTAATTTATATTTTTTAAATATACAAGATTGATATGTTATAAATATTAATTTATAATATATATACATACACCTTTTTATTATTTTTATATAATTTATTTATCTTGGGATATATTTAGGACCCTATCCCATATCTTAATCATAATATTTGTAATTTTATACTCTTGTTATTTAGTGTGCATTACCCTCTACTAAATCTATGGCCACCGTTAACACCATTGATATACTATCCAAGAATACATAAGATATATATTGTTAGCCTATTAATTTTTTCATAGTATATATAGATAAAAATAATTGTTACATTTTTCATCCTAACCCATCTATACATTCTAGTGAACCCAATGTGAATAATATCCCACCACTAGTTTGATTATCTTCACATTTCTATATTTTTATTATTATAGCTTTTTATTTTACAAGTATCTCTTGTCAAATATTTTTATTATCCTAAGAATTATATTTTTCCCATAATTTTTAAATTATGTCTCCTCTTAGGATGTTTTTAGAGAGCCTCAACCCATTTTATTTTTCCATGGTTCACTCACTTCTTCTTATTATGCCTACCATTAAAGGTGACTCCTCATTGTGCAATTATCCTACTCCATTTCCCATGGCTAAAGATACCCATTATGATATTCCTAATTATGTTTATCCCTATTATAATCATAATTATGACATATATAGTGGAACCAAATATATTGAGTATGATCTTATCACTTATGATTATTTTAATGAGGACCCCCTTAGCATGGCCAAAAATTGTAGCATGAGAGTGTATCTTCCCATTTATGATGACCCTCCAATTTATGATGATATTAACATGATAAACGAATCATTTTATTAAACTTATAACATGGTTGTAGATAAATATAAATAGTTTACCATTTATGATGATCCTTATGGTGGAGGTGAAGACCCTATCATGATAGAACAAATTCCCATTGATGATACTTCTAGCATTTATGGAAATCCCCATGATGATTTTCTCATTTCTTATATTTATAACATGATTTATAAAATTTTTCCTACCTATCATTATAATTATCCTTATATTTTGGTGGATAATAATATCATCCTATTGATGAGTATTATAACATGGATGAAAATACCTCTTACAATTTTGTCATTTCTAACAACCCTCATTCTAATTCAAATGATAGTGAGGATGCTTTCATCAATAAAACCCCACCCTCTATCCTTCCATTAGAAATTTTAAGTGAATGAATAATCAGAATTTAGCTCACATTCAATTTCATCCTATATAACCAACTATTTTTAACCCCTCATCTTATGATGAGTCCTTAGTTTAGATGCCTATTCCAAAACAAACTATAGGTCATGTTGATTCTTGTATTACACCTTATAAGACTAATCAAAATATCCTATAGGTTAAATTTTAATTTTAACCTTCCAAAAATATTCTAAATGAACACAATCACTTATTTCTCATTATATCATCCATACCAATACCATTCTATTATACTCAATTAAATCTAACTATATCAGTCATCATGAGATCATTCAATTACAACTAGTTTAAAATAAATGCACAAGTCATGAAATATAATGTGCTAATATATTTATGCATCACTTTATTATCATTAAAAATTTCATCGTTCATGTTGATATAATTCTAGACCTACCTCCTATTAAGCAAGTCCACCCATTATGACATAAAATGTGTCAATATAGTTATAAATGGCCTTAATTTTATAAATAATTACACTAGGAATGATACATAATATATAGGTAAAATGATAATTACACCTCCTATTAAAAATAACTACATAGAACATGACATAAAATGTGTCAATATACATTTACCTCTTGTTATGAACAAATATATTGAACATGACATAAAATGCATTGATACAATTGTACTATTGATATTTCCATACAAAAATTGCATGTGTTGATACAATTCTAAATTCAAATTATATAGCATCTAGATACATCAGACACAACCAATAATGTGGTGGTACAATTTTTCCTATCAAAGCCAATTGTATCAGCCACAACACATATTGTCCAAATATAGTCTTAATATCTCTTTCTATAAATAAAAATACCTAAGAGAATCCAAAATGTATCGATCATCATCCATTTATTATATATAAATGTATCTACCCAACTAATACATTCAAAATTAGTTCACACCTAAAAAACCATATCAACAACCCCAAAACCTTTCATCCCAATTATGTCATAAAACTATATTAACCAAGTCGATATTGTACAAAAAAATTCAATTCCACCTCCCAAAGGTCTCAAATTTTTCCTAGATTAAAAATTCCTTGTTGTAACATACATTTACATAGTAAAAGACACCATTACCAGGTATGTAAATATTGAGTTAAATTCCAATCATCCCACATCCCATAGTTTTCGACATATTATGATTCTTGCTCTTTTCTTCTTACATATGGTGGGGTATCTTATGATTCCCACCCTTTTCTTATTTTATCCATTGGGGCATCTTTATATGTTTATCTTTACCCTTATTTATAATTTTGAGGCATATTATTATTCCCATCCTTATTTTATCACCTCTTTAATATCTCACTCTTAAAATGAAACAACAATCAAGAACTTTTCACAACTTACAAACAAATACATTCAACTCCACAAAATATTCCAATAAAAATATGCTCACATTTCACATATTTTAATTTGATTGTCTTCATAAAATATGTTTCTTGTTGTTTTATTTCACATTATTTACTATTTTGTGCACCTTTTTTCTTAGCATAGTTCTTACATTTACATATTTTGTTTTACCATTCTTTCTTTACAATTATTTGGTTTCTTTGTATTCTCCTCTTTTAAAATGTTCTATTTTATCTATAATAAACTTTAGTTTCCATTTTGAATATTTTTTATCACCTTAAATATTTCATACTCCATATCTTTCCTTGTGGGAAGCCTTGGTATTTTTATTTGTATAGTTTTAATTCACTTACAGTTGACATTTGTTTCCCTTGTGGATCTTTTGTATCACCCTCAAGTTTTTATGTGACCTTGGTTTTCTTTTTTGGACACCTTGGTACTTTATTTTATAGTCCAAATTTGTATTTTTTGTCATTGTTACCTATATGGTTTTTTTGTTTCTTTTTGTACTCTCCCTCTTTTGGGATGATTCCTCTTATCAGTGCTTGGCTAAACACTTATATAGGTTTGTATGGCTTCCTTAGTGATATGATTACCATATTTATTAAATTTTACATTATTAAGGTCTCTAATTATGTATTTAACTTACATTTTCATGTATTCTTACATCCCATATTATTCCTAATTGCTTTTGAGGAACAACTCTCCATTATTGTGGTTATCCACTAGCATATTCTCATTTTATCCTTCATTTTTCAACCATGGATCTTTCATGGTTCACATTTATTCATCTTCCTTTTAATTGAGGCATTATTGGGTTATTTTTGAGATGACATTATTTTTATAAAGTATATGTCTAGGTTTCTTTATGAATCTTAGTATTTAGGTCCTCCTCTTTAATGGATAGGTGTAGGATCTCTTATGTTAATCATTTTTAGTACCCACGGATGGTTCATCCAAATCCATATGGAGGAGGAAATTAAAATAATACAAAATATTTAAAAGGCATATTATAAAAAAAAATTAATGTTAAAAGGTAAAATATATCCTTAAAAGTTAGATCATACCAAAATACATGTTATTATTCTTGTTACACCCCCTATCCTAGTTGAAGCTCAAAATAACAAATTAACCTCGTGATAAACTTGAGGTCCATTGTGGTGTATTAAGACACTAGAATTAATATGAGGTATCATTACTTATATTTCATTATCATGCCACCTACTTTCTCATGTAAGTAACCATTCTTCACATTATAATGACAAATTTCTAAGGTTTTTTAGGAACATGTGATGGGAATTTAGGGTCCCTTTTAATTTTCATGTATTTAGACCTCAAGGGAAGATATTTACATTTCACTTTTTAGCCCAAGATTATTATTTCTAAGTGAGGTTCTTTAGGTCCTTGATAGAAAAAGCTCTTAGCCTTGTCCTCTTGATTATATTATTTTGTCTCTACTAAAGACTTATACATTAACATTATGGTTATTTATTTTATTATATCTCCATTTTATATTTCCCAAAATCCCTTTTATAGATATTATTTTTAATTTATCAAGTTTTCTTTTTTTATTTTTCATTTTATATCTATTTTATTTAGATTTTAATATTACCCTTCATTATGACACCTCTTGGATTTTTAGTTTATGATTTGCATTGTAATAACATTTTTAATACAACTTTAAATTACTTATAAATTCCCATCACCCTTAATTTATTAACCATACCCATCATTATAGCTATGTCTCTATATGGTTTTGGAATTAGCACAAGAATTGATTTTGATTTCTTACTCATTATATTTTTTTTTACATGTATGTGTTTGATTTAAGTTTTTAATTGTCTTACATTAAATGTTTTTATATTAATTTTTCCTTATTTTTATCCCATTTGTTTCATTTTTCAGTCAACTTAAATTGGATTTTATTATAGTCATTTTACATTCTTTTGATCCCCTTTGTTTGACTTAAGTTTTCAATTGTATTACATTGGATGGATTTAAAATCATTTCCAACATAGTTTGTTTGCCTATTTTTATGCATACTTATTTAAGATGTCATTTTATTACATTAAATCATCACATTTTAGTGACCATGATTTGAAAATCCCTAACCTTATAATCTATATTATATATTTCATCATATATTATATTCTTTAGGTTTGTATATTGTTTAAATATGTAGTTATTTACATGTGCTCTTATTATATTTGATGATAAATTTTTATTATTAAGACAATGATATCATATTCTATTGAGAATGAGCATTTATTTTGATATTATAGTTATGTTATTGTTGATTGTATTTCAATTTCATTATTTGATTAGGTTGATATTATATTGATATAGTACTAATGATGCCATTTTATGATTGTAGGTGATATTTGGGGGACTAATCTAGGTTCAGGCTTAGAACACTTCTCTAGACAATTGTTTTAACTATATACATGTAAATGAATACTATGGTAAAGGAATGAGATCTAGTCAGTTTACCCTCTATTTTTATCCCCATATTATGTTGTAAAATTCCAATACTATGCATGTTGTTGAAAAAATTTATTTGGAGATCATCATTGGCATGTAGCCAATTAGGCCTTGTAGTCTTTACTATTTTCCTAGCTAAGGATGCATTCATTTTTTTACTAACTATTGTGGGTTAAATCATTTCATGCTAAATTTTTGTTGGAGCAATGTATATGTTTTAATTATCTAACATAGAAATATTTTAAGGTCTTCAAACTTAGTCCATGGTTATGTAAATAATTTTGTTAATAATTTGAACCTTGATTAAGGTTAACATAGTTTATATATATATATATATATATATATATATATATATATATATATATATATATAATGATTATAAAAAATAACATTTTGAGGACCTTAGGAATACACTTTTATGTTATTATTGACATTCTATGTGGGTTGAATTATGTAATCATTTTATTAGGGTTTTTATGGAGACCTTATAGAACTCTCACTTGAGTCATTTTTTACTTGACCAATGTGGGAAGTGGATAAGAATGGGGAGGAAGACTGGGATTTTTTATTGCAGAATGGAGAATGTAAAGCTCTCTTATTATTCACTGAAGTTTTTTTTATGTAAATCAATAGTCATAATGAGGGAAGAAGTGATAAAATATTTATATGGTTGACTGTATGGTGTGGTGGTCAGAGTTTGAGTTTAAATTAGAAGAGGAGATAAGGGGAAAATGAGGAGAAAATAAATGAAATAAAAAAGATTGTTGGCATTTAAAACATTTTATATTTAATTTCCTTATGCAATATAAAATGATAAAAAACTTGTAAAAAACCCTAAAAGGATGAGTAGGTTACAAGAGGAGCATCCTCCCTTCATGTAACTTCTTCATTGTTCCACATAAATGATTATTCCACTTATATTTGGGATAATTTCTTGATTTATTGTTTGAATGGAAATCCAAAAGACTGTTGAGCAAACCCCTTTGGATATGTCTATTTTCAAACCATATCACCCTTAGATGCATAAATATGATTTTTCTATTAAAAATGGAATTCGGTTAATTGAAAATCTTGTTTAAGAAGGTATGGTGCTTTTCTTATTTGATTTGTTTTGTTTATATATTGTTGTACTTGTTGTGAGGAAACCTTGACATGATTAAATGGACCTCATTATTTAAATCCCTCTTGTTCATGTGTATTTATGTTTATGGGATATTGTGTGGTGTTGTATTCCATCCATAAATTGATTTTTAGGGTGGGTAAGTCTACCATCAAATGGATGGGCTCAAGTTACACATTCCTTGTTTTTGTGTTCGTGGTCTTAAGAATGATTTTTGCTTGCTCATATTCTCATGACGTTGTAGATGAGTTATCAATTAGGATAATGATTACTAATTCATTTGTTTTATGTCAAATATTTCTTTATTACAATTTATTCATTGAAGTAAGTTACATTTTTTTTATTGTAAATGATAGTCATAAGGGTTTTTAACTTATCAAGAATGTAATAACTTTGTATTGAATTATGGTACCCTTTTGTTATATCATTATTCTATATTATTTTACCCTATAGTTTTTGGAATAAATTATAAATTAACGTAAGGTATTTAATCTATTACTATGAACAAACAAGTTATTGTTATGATACTTGTTTGGTTGATTATTTGGAAATTTTCCATGTAATTATGGAAAGGCCTTTTAAATATAAATGTTATTGAATCAATGTGTTCAGTAATTTTATAATAATTTTACCATTTGGATAAATGTCACTATGTAGAGGTATGTTATTAATAAATGTATTATTTGGTCATATTATGGAAAGCATTACTTCAAAAAAATGCAAACCATAATGTTAAAGGTAAGGGTGTGTGTTAATGTATATTGGTTATTGAACTATGTGTTGGTAGATTACATAAATTAATAGATTTGGAAAACCTGATTTCCTATAGGATAAAATACTAGGAAAATGTCTTCTATTTGCTTAAGGAATTTAATTTTAATTAAGGGTAAGTTGGATAAAGTGAAAAATCTTATTTGTGAACTTGATAAACATAATTGTTGGGTTATATCATGTTGAATGTTTATTTTATATTAAATATTTTCTTACAAACATTAAATAGTATGTAGTCTATGTATAATGGACATTAGGGAAATAATGTATCACCCATTTTTTATTTATCTATGGTTTGAATTTACACATTCAATTTTCTTAACTTGAAAATATGGACTATGTATTTCTTATTTGTGTTTTGAAGAGCTTTAAATGTCTTGTAAAACTATCATTATAAATAAAAAATGTTTATGAAATATTAATTCGCATCTTAGAGGTCTATGATGTATTCTCAAAAATGATTCTTTGGTATAAAAAACTAAAAAATAATACCAGTCTATGACCATTGTTCATTGGTTTTTTTTAGTATTATGGTGGATATGGATTGATTTAACATATTTTATTATCTGGGAAAAATTATCTTGATTTTTTAACAAACATGTTAAGAAAGTATAAATGGAATGTGGGTTTCCATTTCTGATGCATCAATAGGTTCCATGTTACATCCCAATGGATAGCTTAATGTTAACCTATAAATGGTTGGAAAAGGTGGAATATACTTGATTGGAATAATGAATTGGAAGGCTGAGAAAAAATACTTCAATGTAATCTTATTATGTTATATTGGGTTACATCATTATTATGTTTTCTTGACATGGATACTTATTCTTAGCATAGTCTTGAAGCTTTGATTAGATATTGTTTTATGACATGGTAGATAAGTATGAAATTATAATTCACCTTAATATTATTTAGTATACTAATATTATGTATATTACCATATTTACTTGAGAAAAATGAAGTATCAATGCTTTTTTGTTTGCACATAATTGTGTGGTGAAAATATTTTGTGGTATGAATACTGAAGTTGATTTTTTATGATATATTTTGTGGTATATTAGGAATGTATAATAAGTAATCAATGTCTTAGTGACCTTATACATTAAAAATAAGGGTACCTTTTATAATAATCCTAAACAATATACTTATTTAGTATCTCAGTGGGAATTATATAAGGTGGACATGTGTGTATATTTTAAAATTGCATTGGTAATATGTATGATTAATTCGAATCTTGATTTTATCTAATATGAACTTGTTAAATTTACCTAATTATGGGGTGAGATCCCTATAGTGGCCTATCAGTTAGTAGTGGAAACCTAATCTAAGTAGTGAGTTTGCTATGGGTTCTAGTTCTATAAGGAGAATTTATTAATGTTAATTGTAATGCATTTAATGTATTGGTAAAAGAGGAGTAATGAATTGGAAATTGTCATCTATGTTTTTTTAGAACAATTGAGTTACATTTTTTAAAGACTTAAAATTTTATCATTTAACTAATTATGTTTAGTTTAATCTAGATAAGTTAAGTGATAATAATGTAATGGTCCTTAAACTAAACCCCCAAATTGCATTATTTAACTTTGTGTGAAAGATGGAAAGTAAGGAATGGTTATAAACCTAATTAAAGCATTGAACCAAATATAAACCTAATCTATTTGGATAAACATTATTATAATGGATCTCATGGATTAAACTGAGATTATTGTCTTCAATAAAGGTTAGAGTTTAATGTCTAAATTAATTTACCCTATGAATTTGAATGAGAAAGGATCGATAGGAAATTTCTTGACCATTAAGACTACCTTAAATGACTAATAACTAATAGTGGAGATGGCACACTAACATGGATTTTAAAATGTTTTAATATTAAGTTCCTTAACTTTGGAATTAAAATAAAAACTCTAATCAAACCAAAACTTATCATGGAAATTTATGAATTAACCTAATTTGGAGGTCTAGCTATGAGTGACCATGGGTTTTCTTTGTGGTCTTGATCATGTTGTAGAGGGAGAAGGTCTTGTAAAGACTAAGTGTTTATTTCATGTAGATTAAGTAACCATGAAGTTATTATTATAATTATGTATGACACTTAACTTAATGGTAATAAACCTACCCATAATCACCACAATAGGATAAAATCAATCTCATGCATGGCTTCATTAATATCTGTTGGAATCAATTATGCATGTACATGAATTGTTGTTGGAAAAACATATCATGACTTTAAAAATTAAAATTTTTGAGGGTTTATGATATTAGTACCATCTAATGAACCAAAATAATCCCTAGGATCTTGGCAAAGTAAGGATTTTTTGATACTAATGGATCATTTTTGTAAAAGGTTGGTTTTTCTCCCATTTTTCAAGTATACCCTTAAAGATTTTAGATTGGTACCTTTCATTACTTACATCACATATAACATCATATTTATATTTATCAAGGTAAGTTAAGGCACACATTTATATTTATTTAGTTAATTTCATTCTCACTTTCAATTCTTATAACATTTCTTACTATGATTTTGTGTTGTTATGTATCTTTCCCAAAACACCATCTCGTATTACACTATTATGACATGATAAATTTTAGGTGGGAAATATTATAAAATTGATGTTTTCCATAATTATCATTTACTAAAAATTTATCTTACAGGACATGTCAATGCATCAATATCATTAAGTGCATGTCCTAAATATTGTACTAGGAAAGGGGTGGGGTTAAATCATGGTATTTTGTATGAGATGTTTTCATAAAAATATAACATTCCTTCACTACTACTAGTCTAAAATTCTCTGAGTATATTTCTATCTTCTTTATCTATCTCCTTATATTTCATTTTCTTATCCACCTATATTCCTACTATATCATCCAAGATGATACAATATATTTAATACATGTCTTTCCCTATAATGTATCACCATGGTCGATATAATTTTGAATCCTATCTTTGTCTTTCTAATTATTTCAGCATGGATGATACAATTCTACATCAGCTAACATCCCTTTCAACTATATTGGCTGAGATGATACCATCAACTTAGAGTTTAAGGTTATTTATATATTTGTTTCCATATATATAGGGGTCACATTTATCATTCCCAACATACATAAAATGAATTTTATCTACTTGCAATGACATTTTTTCCATTTAGTATTAAATGAGGAGTTAGATGTTAAAGTCTTATTCTTAGAGGTTAAGGCTTGCTCAATGTATTTTAATCTCAACAGGATGAGTCAAATTGAGAATGCACACTAGGCCTTTGGAGTCCCCAACTAAGGAATCCTCAATCTTCATCTTTCCATTTGAGTTATTACCATACGAAATATCTTGAAAACTTCCATTGGAGCCAAAGTCAATATTGATGTGTCAATAAGTCAACCCAAAGGTAAATATATCAATCCTTATTCTCTTTAATTTATTTACTTATTGGATAGATTTGATTTATTTATTTTTATTTTAGCATGTATTTTTTTTACCTTACCTAGTTTTTCCTCATACCAAGTAATCTTATATAGCTATAGGAATTTTAGTTTTTATATTACCACCTTAGGCTACATATACCACTAATGTTTGAACATTACACCATTTACCTTTTATGAGTTTAGTGTGTAAAACTATCATGATGTAGGTTACACTTTTTTTATCTATTCCTTGAATATGGCTTCATTATGATATCTTTGATACACATTTTTTACCATTTACATATCATTTATTTAGATTAATATCTGGTTTAGACATTCCAATATAATCATTAAGTGTTTGAAAATATTTAATCTTGACATCCTTACCTTACATGGACTATTATCAATTTCATTAACTTTTAATATCTATGGTAGCATTCACTATTCCATTTAATGTCTTGAAAACATAATAAAAATCATCTATACATACCTATTTTACTTATTAAACTATTCCATCCAAGTCTCAACAATCTCTATCCTTTGGGGATAGGACCACTATAGGTATGCATGGTCTCACTACATCCTTGTCCACTAATGTGGCCTTGTCCCATGTGTTCCACTGATAAATTATCAAACTTGAAACATATAATATTACTTCTTTGGTGATTTTACAAAGGTTAATTAATGGAATTATTCCAAATATTCCTTTATATAATCACACCAAGATCTCTCAGTACATCATCTAGTAATTACTTAGAAATTCTAGTGCACATTAATTAAAAGGGTGCTAATTTTTCAAATTTTAATTATTAAGAATTCTAAAATTCATAAGCTACATCAAAATTTATTTTATTTTAAGTCAATGATACACATTTTCAAGCATTCAAGTCAATCTATCTAGTTTTATTCATATAGAAAAAATTAATATTCACACACTCACTTTAAGAGGGAGAACTTTATTGGCTTAGGGTCATTTTGGGATATGTAGGAAACACTCAAATTACATGGGTTTTTATAAGTATATCTAAACTATTACCCTTAAACTAGGGCCCTTTTGGGATATGTAGGAAACACTTATATAGTTGTAGGTGCTTGTACAAAAAAAATCAATCGCATAGTCAACCAAGATCTAGCCATAGTCAATAATAAAGGTGGTAGTATAATCCCATCCTCCTAATTAAACCTTATCCCAACACATTTTGAGATTATTATTTTAATTAAAACACAATTTATGGGTCTTTATAATCATTTCCATCAATAATCAACTTGGAAAATCAGCATAAATTTAATTTCAGCTAGATAACATATTTATTTATTAGTTTACTATCTATGTCTCTTTTTAAATTTTGTAAATTATTTTATTTTACATGTATGATATATAATTTTTTTATAATAAAAAATATTTCAAAAATTTACTTATTTATATCATTTAATTTTAAATCAAAATAAAAACATATAAACATTCTAGTGAACCCATATATTTTTTAGAACATTGCTTGATGTTTGCTTGATTTTTGTCTTAAGAGTTCGTACAAATTTTTATAAATTCCTAACATTGAAATAAAATATCCTTAAACCTTGGATATAAATATAAAACCATTATTAAATATTCTTTGACTTTGGATCTTAATATGACACAAAATATATTGTCTTATTACCTTATATAACATCTAACACTAAATTTCTTTCATTTGATCTTGGGTTAAAATTTATTATTTTCTATACACAACTATTTTAATTTTAATTTCTCTTTATTTTAAATTTTTTTTTATTGTTTATTATTTTAAAACTACTTAGTGACTATCATTACAAGCCAAGTAGTGATATATTTTATTGACATTATGTAGAGAGGGTTACTACCCCAATACTCAATCCATTGTACAACACTAAACTCATATTTTAGTTTCTTTGTATCTCAATATTTATTGGACATGACTAGGGTCCATTTTTAATACCAAAATAATACTCTTTTAGTCATTTGTGTTGTGTTTCACCTGAGAGGAACATATCAACTAGGGAAGTTACTCTCACTATACCCTTGGAGACATGATAGTGGACTATAGGTGTGACTTTTCCTCTATAGTTAACGCTATGTAAAATTGGGTTGACACTAATACATGAAAAATAATGTATATTGATAACCCACACAATAATTCAAACCCAACCTAGATCACCCTCACACCTTATTTTTTATTTGTATTATATTCATGATCATTATATTTGTAAATTCATAATGGGTACAACAAATTAAATTTACTCTCATATGTTGCATAGGATTAATAAATTCATGTTCGCATATTTCATTGATTTTAATAATACTATTTAAAATGCTTTTACATGGATTCAATTCCAAATTAATCAATAATTTATACTAAATAAGGCCCAATCTCATGGACCTCTTATTTTACATGATTTCACTACTATATCATGTCATTATTATTATTATTATTATTATTATTATTATTATTATTATTATTATCCAATAACTTAAGTCAAATATGAAATTATTTGGAAGCATGAGGAATAATATGTTATACATTATATAAAATCTACAACTTCAAAGGATTATCCATTTCTTATTCCACATCCTCTTCAATATCACATTATGTCTCTCATTTTATAACCCATGCTCAATAACAATATGATCAAATTAATGAATAAAAATCTATGGAATATCTTCATCAAAACATATAAAATTTTTACTTACTCTTATATGTTACTAAATATTAAAAAAATAAACGTTCCTAAATTAGTTTTTCTAATGTTTCTACTTCTACTATTACATATATTCGTATTTCTACACCTTCAGTTAATTTTAAAGCATCATCCATTAGTTTATAAATATCACTTAGTTTTAAAAAAGTATCCATTCCTATTCATACTCTTTCTACTTATACTCCAATCACCTCTAAAATTTTACTCTTGATCATATAGTTCTTACCTTACAAGCCAAGTTGTCTCAATAGGAACAAATTATTTCTCATGTTAGCTCTTTCATGGGATCATGTTCCTTATTATATAACCATTTATCACCTTAAATTACATATTATCCATTACTAGTTGTATTTATATCTCCTAATCTTATTTTATATGAAGGATAATTTTATCTTGAACAACATTTGTGTGCATTCTATCCATCTTGTGTTGATTATGCAGATAAGGACAAATTGTTGATAAAGTTATTTTTAATAAGTCTCAAATAATATTCTCTTATATGGTTGTATGATATTGTTATTAAATAATTAAAATATTTTAATCCTTTAAAAAATAAATTTTTAATACAATTATATATCAACATTAGTAAAAATTTATCATACGCTCAATTTTTTTAAACTTAAACAAGGGTCTATTTAAATAATCAATGAATATGTTATAAGGTACAAGACAAATATATAAAAAAATGAAAAATCAAATGTATGATAATGAGCTCCAAGATATCTTCACTCATATTTTTTAATCTCCACTTCAAGAGTCAATTATGTTTGATAAGTTTAAATATTTTGATGAATTATTTCATTCATTTAAAGAGTGTGTGGTCAAGTTAATTACTTTAAACAAACTTAAATATACTTAAAATTATCCTTCTAATTTAAATGTAATTTTTTAAATCAATCTAAATTATAAACACAAATTGAATGAAAGCAATAATGAATCTAAGATTAACCAACACAAAAGTTTCAATTACAATACCCACTACGGAGGCAATTCTCAATGTTACTATTACCTCATGTATTTTTACAAAAACTAATTGAATTCATATAATCATTTTTCCTCCACTAATGGAAGTGGACATGTCTAGACCACAATAAAAAAATCCTTGATATTAATACATATTGTGACTACCATTTTTTTATTAGGCACTCAAAAAATAAATGTTTTAAACTCAAGTACATGATTCAAGATATTATTAGAATACTATTAATATTATCACAACGATTGAAGATTACATATATAATAAAATGATAGTTCAAAACTTAAAATGTAAAAAAATCCTTTTCTAAATCATGAATAAAATAATAAGGATAATCCTAAAGTACATTAAGCATATAATTTTCATCCTCCTCCTTCCACATATAAGCATCCACTTGATAGAATCATTTGGTAATTCAAAGAAAACAAATATCATGTCTTATGATTACATTTTTTTATAGTGAATTTTTAATGATGATTCACATAGACAATAAATATTTATTCAAACATATAATAATAATCAATCCATACATAGTTTCATGATATATAATAGATCAATACAAAAATCATGCACCATAACACTCCTCTACTCTCTTGGTTATATAGAATAGGTTTTATATGATATTTATAATATTATCAAATAATTTGATGGTCATACACAAGATACTCTAAATAATATAGTATTACTAAATTTATATGTGGGACCTCTCATAGTGTCCATTATGTTCTTAGTTTTACCAAACACATGGGTATTTGATATATTATTAGGATGTCCTTGGATAAAATATATTAAATAAATACCTTCTACAGTGCATAAATTAATCAAATATTTTCAAGTTATTCAAGTGGTCAAAATTACACAAATATAATATGAATATACTTTGGAACCAATAATGTTTAATCATAAAGAGTGTTTGGTTGGCACATACATTGAGAAACATGGAAATGAAATTTCCTATAAAACTATTCAAGAGAATGATTTATATCACACTAAAAAATAAGTTTCTCCATCTATTTATTAACATGATTCAATTACACATGACCATATCATGGAATTTATTTATCCATCTACTTATGAGCATGATATAATTACACATGAGAATAATAAATTAGTTTCAAATAGAATGGTAAATTATTCTAATAAAAAAGTGGCATATAAAAATAGGTTATCATATCCTAAGGCACCACATTCTATTCAGAGACCTTCAACACAAGTTTAAGTAGTTACATCTTCTACAATTAAATATGAATATAAAAGTTTACATTTTAATTTTAATAATGATTCAAATGGTTATATTATAGTTTATGATTCGAATTCCAATTCATAGGTATCTATAGTTGGCACTTCCTCTTCATGGGAATTCAATCCTTCATATAGTGAAGTTGGGTATACATGTGTCCATACTCTTAATGATATCCTTGGTTGGGCATAAACATCCTACTTCTTCCCAACCCACATAATGGGTTGAATCTATTGATTAGATACTCATACATTTTCTTTGTACATAATTATTTTTTTAATTCATTACTAATTACTCTATTATTTATACAAACATTCTTATATCCCTTGGATTTATTTTCACTTTGATTGCTTGCCCTCTGTATTTTTAAACTGATTCAAATAATAAAAATAAATATATTACAATACATTTAATGCTCATTATTTATGGCAATCCACTTTCTACCTATTGCATATCTATCGTGCTATGGATTTAATTGAATTTACATGATCACATATATATAATCCTAAATTTTACATGAGAAAAAAAATTCTCTTAAACATTGGGGGCATGTATATCCTTATCTATATCAATAAGTTGTGCTACAATGTTATGACTCCTTTACACATACAATGAAGGTACATTGATTTCATTCTTTATTTCCACACTATAATTCAACACCTTGTTGATTATTGTTGCAATCCTTATAATTTCATCTATTTTTGAAGCCTAATCTCTTTTAAAATATTTTAATTTCAAGTATCTCAAAAATTCAAAAAAAATTAAATATGTCAAAATACCAAAAAAAATGTGTTAAAAATTCAAAAAATCAAAATTAGGACCTAAAAATTATTATTGAATGTTTTTATCTTACATATTTACATATGTTATTTATTTCATGATAAGTACATAGCATATTTAAGTTTTCAATACACAATGTTTTTTCATGATGTATGTGAGTGTGATACATTACATAATTTTACATGATCCTTCAATGTTAGGATTCCATTTTTACATAACATCATTGCTACATTAGGGGTATTTATTTGTCCTCCATGAACACTTCAATATGTTGTATCTATCTACAACCTTTATACACTTTTATAACAATGACATTAGTTCATATGGTTGATACAATCTAGTCTCATTTTATCTATGCTTCTTTTTACATTTTTAATTTATGCCATAACAAGTTAGGACATGTTTTTGTTTTTGTTTTTGTTTTTGTTTTTGTTTTTGTGTGACCTTTGGCCCTCTACATATAGAATATACATGTTCTTAATTATATGGAATCAGCATACCATTTATGTATGGCCCTTGGCATTGTGTGTTCATTTGACATTCAAATGTCCCTTTTATGTGGCCTTAGGGGTTTATGTGTGACATTATATAACAATTGTGTGACATTGTGTGATTTAATTATACATTCATTATTTATTACTATGGTTTAATGATTCATATCATGCATTAATTCTATTTTCTATTTTTGTTATTATGCCAAGATACATGTCCTGCACATTATATTTATGTTCTTTGATTATGTATGTATGTATGTGTATATATACATCTATATATAACACATGTTTCATTCGTAATTCAAGGTTATTTTCCATTTATGTGTGGCACTTGGCATTGTGTGTTCATAGATATTCACATGTCCCTTGTAGGTGTCCTTAGGGGTTTATGTGTGACATTCTATACAAACTATGTGATATTGTGTGACTTACTTATATATTCATTATTTGTTACTATGGTTCCATGATTCATATCATGTATCAATTATATTTTATATTTTTAATATTGTGCCATGATATGCACATGATACTTATGTTCTTCAAAAGTATTTTATGCGTATATATATATATATATATATATATATATATATATATATATATATATATATATATATATATATATATATATATATATATATATATATATATATATATATATATATATATATATATATATATATATATATATATATATATATATATATATATATACATACATACATATGTGTGTGTGTGTGTGTGTGTGTGTGTGTGTGTGTGTGTGTAGGTCTCAAGTAGAACTCTTAGCACTTAAGTGTCATTTTTATGTGTTTATATATATATATATATATATATATATATATATATATATATAAACACCTAAAAATGACACTTAAGTGCTAAGAGTGCTACTTGATACCACAAATCCCTAGCTTAACCTTAGACCTATATTAAGGTGTCTTTTCACACTTAACTAGCATTCATGTGGGTCATAAGCATCACTAGTCATCCCTAAATAAATCTTATACCCTCGTTCTTGTATCTTGGCCCTTGTACCTTAGGTTTTACCACATAGACACTAACTCCATAATAGGGATAGTAGTGCCACATGGCAATAGTGTCCCAATATTGGTACTATTATAATTTACCTATTTTTCTATAAATGGATATCTTTTTAAATATTAGACCTCATTTAGCACCTTAATAAGAACTAGAAATATATAAATATACACAAAAACATGAATTTTATCCCTCTAACCACTAGATGGAAATGAGATGAAGATTACACAAACAAACTCAATATAAGTTTTACATAATTAAGGTTACCAATCCCTATTGTACCCTACTTATTTATACTACCATTTAGAACATTCCTAAGATCATATTACTCAAATTTATAATTTTAGACAAATTCAAAGCACTCAATTCAATCATCATACTAGCTTCACTTAAACTTTCATGAATACTTAGGTGGGGAGAACTACATTAGGCTGGATCCTTCGTAAAATTATTGGTATGTAGGAAAATCTCATCATAACAAGGTGTTTAGGATGTTTATCCTACCCCACCAACAACAAACTTTGTTACTTGTATCAACTAGATGACCTATAAATATGGAGGATTAGGGTTTTCTCAAAAAATCAATCAAAATAGGTCATCTACAAGGATTCAAAACTTGTGCACTAGGAACAATCTTGACATACCCAGACACATATGTACCCAGAAGCTTAGAATAATCTTACACATAGGACATTACCACCAAAATATAGACACTAGTGCCACATGATAATAGTATCCAATTAGGGTGTTATTATGTAGAAGGGTTTTGATACTTATACCTTATTTGAGACACTCAAACCAACCCTTGATCTTGTTTTTATATTTGAGATCATCAGTCTCAATCTATTTTAACTATTTTAAGAATATTTGAGTCTTATTAATAATTTAATTAAAGGGTATAAGTATTAAAATCAATAAATAAATATAAAATAATTAATCTACTAATATCTATAATTTGATTATAATTTGGACTTTTCTAAAAATAGTAATAAGGGAAAGAAAATAAGACTTAGCTAGAAAATGATTGAAATGACTAAGATAGAGGCTAGAATTCACTATGCAAGATTGAGACACTATCATAAACGAGGATCCAGTCTTCATTTTATGATTGGAAAAAATCACCAAAAACAAGACACCCTAGGTTCCAATGCTAAAGTCCTCTTCTACCACTATTGTCTAGGAGACCTAAACTTTTTAGGTTTTATTCATTGTGTCTATGAGACCCTGACTATAAAATTTTGACTATTGGATATCTGGGGAACTCCCTATAGAGTTATTTTTATCTTTAAACCCTATACTCCATTATGATGTGACCAATTTTGAGAAAAAGGGGGATTAGTGTGTGTAAGATTCACTAAACCTATATCTACACCTCTTATGTGGGCATGTTGCCTACATACCAATACTCCAAAGAGGGATCAAGCCATATGTAGTTCTCCCACTTGATGTGATTTGTGTAATTGTGTGCATGAAGATTTAAAATGCTAACTTGAGTGTTCTTGAGGTGACTAGGGACTAATGTAAGGATTTAGATAAGCTTGTAAGTATATTATCTTGTTGTATGTAGAGAATAGGGAAGATTTATTGAGTAGTCTTGCTTGCTTAGTGATAATTTCCAACCCCTTCTAAATGAACTTTGAATGGGATTTTATAAGGATTTTTTAGTCATGGGTTGAATGTATTCACGTTAGGCCAATATGAAGGAGGATGGGAACTGGAAGGAAATGACCAAATATATTCAAAATGTGATTGGATAGGAGCAATGAAAATTGGAAACCCTAGGGTATAATACTATAGCCCAAGTTAAGCACTATAGTTTTAAGCTAACAAGACCTAAGGGGATGGAAATGTTATTGAAAGAAGAGTCTAGATTAGCTAATATTAGGTTTGGAAGTCTATGGATGATTAAGAATCAATGAAAATATGCCTATGAGGGTCATGAAAGTAAAAAAGATGGACCTATGGGATGGATGTCACAAGTCACACTTGAGTTATCAATTTTTGCATTTTATATGACTCCATTTTACCCTCCTTTATTATAGTGATGTAGCAAAGTGAAATACTAGGATAAAGGAGAAATAGAAAATGTACCTAAACTTACCTATAAGGTTGAACCTCATGAAGTTATGTGATACTTGGTGGGAATATAGAGAGCATGTTGTGAAGTGTGAATCTATAGGAGAAAACAAAAAGTAGATCAATTTTTACTAGATATGCTATATCTAAAATAAGAACATACAAATCTAGGTAAGAGAGAGAAGAAGAGAAAGGAATGAATACACCACATTAGGTACATAAAGCAATATAAAACCTATTATGATGTTGAGTGATATTGGATGATGTTGTACCAAAAGTAATATCATGAATAGAACTGAGTTCTCAATTCTTTAAGAGTGGCTCAAGAATGAAAAGGTATGACCTTTGGCTCCATCATTACACACTAAGTGAAAATATGTGATCATGCATGTGCTAATAAATGTTTGGGCTATGTGTCTAATCCCTCTGAATAGGTCTCTTAAGAATATAAAGGCTAGCTAGTCCTTTGGCTCCATCATTACCCTATGAAATGAAGCTATAAAATGATATTGGTATGAAATGTGTGTCATATGAGATAGATCCTAAATCCCATGAATGTTCTATAGTCTATAAATATTGGCAAGGATAGCTAAATGTATGCTAGAAACTAGGCCACTCTTGGCCACACTAAAAGATAGAGATTAGGCTTGTATGAAAGCCTCTCTAAAACTAGGCACTAGGCTTATATGAAATCCATTTTGAAATGTGAAGGTTAGGCTTGTATTAAATCCACTTTTAAGTGATGCCAACCACCTATAAATAGATTAAGTCATACAATTTCTAAGAATACCTAGGTAATATGTTAAACTTAGAAAGAAAAGAATACATATATGCCATGCACATTGCTCCCAACAATTGGTGTCTGGAACATGGATTTAGATCTAGAAGTTATACCAAATACCATATCTAAAATTGGAAGTGAGACTCATTATGCCATGCATGATGCCCCCTATATCTAGATTCTATGAGCAAAATTGTACCAAAAATTACTAATTTTGAACTAATCTAAAAGTGCAAAACTATAGTTGAACCTACTTTTTGCCTACTTCTAGAAAATCTAGTTTTTATAATATTTAGATAGGAGTAATCTATTCTAGAATCATCAACATGAACCATCTCAACCTAAAATGGGAACCTTCATTCTTAGTCTATTCTACCTAGTTTGACCTTTGATTATTTTTTTGAGTGTTCTAAAACTAGTTTTTCAATTGGTAGGATCTCTGATCTCTTTGGTAAAACTCCTATTTATTTCCACCTATTCTAAGGGTTGGAATGAAGACCTTAAAATGATTTTATTTAGAATAAAGAGCCTTACAAGTGTGTTATGATATGAAATACATGATATAACAATGATAATTGACAAAATATCTCAAAATATATCATGGTTTATAATGAGAGATTATTAGATCAATAGGGGTATGCCTAGATAGATATAAAAATGTAATAATATTTTCAATTTATTAAATTGAAACTATAACTAGAATTCTAGTTAGTTGTTATTTGTCAAGGAGGGATGGAACATGATTTCCATTATGGCATCCAAGATATAAAGATAATGCATGATGTGGATCAATGCATTGAAAACAATTTAAAAGCAAAAAAGCATCAATCATGCAAATAAATAAGAAAGAATAATAAAAGAGTGGCCAAGAGGCCAAGAAAACAAGGGACATGTGTACATGTCACTCAAACTAGAAGGTAAGCATACAAGGAATGTTTAAATTCCACATACACATAAAATTGAAATAAGCAAGGTTAGAATGAAAGCCACAATCACATAAAAGAGTACAAGCAAAGTACATTAACAAATTTCATAAGGTACACACAAGAATAGAAGAAAATGACATTGGTAAATGTCCTAGACACTACAAGAGACAAAATATGGATTGAGAAATGCAATCAATCTATCTACACAAATCAAGAAAGGAAAGCATGTGAAAAATATAAATACAATCATATCTAACTAATCAAATCAAAAGTGAAGGTATGTAAGACATATAGTACGAGACTATGTATATGATAAGAGATAAACAAGTGGTATATACTAATGAGATGTTGATAGAGTAATCTATGTAAGAAAGTAAGTAATGTACGTCAACATGATAACTAGTGTGTGTAGTATAGTAATGATATAACCTGAATGGTGTAGTCATTTCAAAGATGCCCCTAGGGGGTAGATATGTCAATGTGTGTCTAAAATGTATGAAGTAGGATGCCCCCTCAATGGCTAGAGTAAAGCAATCAAGGATCTAGAAGTCACTTCACACACTCAAAGAAGATCAAGTGAAGCATGGTAATGTAGACAAATCAATAAACAATGGCATAAAATAAAAAATGTAAGTCTAGCATGGTAGTAGAAATGTAAAGCATGGATAATGCATACAATTGAAATGTTTTTGGTGTTTTTTAATTATTTGAATGTTTTTGGTATTTTGAAATTTTATATTGTTTTTGTATTTTTGATATAAGTTATGTATAATTAGACATAAAAAACTATGTACAATCAAGGCTAATAAGAGACAATACTAATTGATGAGTCTCATGAGAGACTCCCTATCATGGTGCCCTATATCAAGGAGAGGGATCATGCATGATCATGGAGCATGATGGAATGGCTAATATTGTGGCTCTAAAATATATGTATGTTATAAATGCTCTGAGATATCTATAGTGGGAAACAACTGTGGGGTCCCTCTATAAATCTAAAAAGTGGATGTAACTATAGGGATCTTAGGGACCCATATGGTAGTAAAAGAATCTATCTAAATATGTGCTCTATGATTAGAATTATGAGACCTCAATGATACTACCCTGAGTGTGAATACTGGAGCTAAGAGTTTTCTAGAATCCTAAAACTATGGCTACTTTAAAATAGACCTCTATGGAAGTGTATGAACTCTCTATGCTGGTGATGGAGGCCTCATTTATGTGTAAATATGAACTAGAGGAATAACTAAAATTGGTGGAGAAACTAAAACTGGTGGTTGAATTGAAAATAGTGACTAAAAAATAGTAGATGGCTCTGAAGTGGGGAATGGTAACTCATATGGAACTCCACCAACTATAACAACCTAATTAGTGTAAATGAATTTCATTCATTTATGAACTATAGAAGTTACTTCTCAAAGTTTCTAAATCCACGGTTAACCAAGTAACATATCAAAAACTTCTGCACTAGGAACTATAGTAAATGGTGTGGCCACGTGTGTTGGACTAACCTGTAGAGGAAGCATAATCTCACCTAATGAACTCTATATGTGCCCACTAAATATGATGCTAACTATGTTTATTAGGGTAATATCCTACTCTGAATATCCCAAATGTTTTAGTAATGTCATAGTGCACATTTTCACACTAGATACATTATCTATGAGAACACTATGAATAGGATGATTATGAATGTAAGCTCTGATTAAGAGTACATGATAATTTGAATCATCCTCTATGATATCTTGCTCTGAGAAGGAGATAGAAGGTCTAGCTAAAACTCTAAAATTGTATACACCAATCATGTTTCTTAAAAGATTTAACTCAACTAAAGGTGCCCTATATTTATCTAGTAGGGATATGCATGATATGCATGGTGAACCCTTGATGTGTCCCCTATCTCTTGTTTAGAATGATGTGAAAAGGGATATGAGAAGATTTTCAAAGCTTTATCCTATGTTTTCTTTACCTAAGGAGGCTCAACTAAAGTGCCAAGATAAATATGATCACCATCTATCAAATATTATATCTTGTGTCTCAAATTGATGCACATGTTTGTTATATGAATTGGTACCCTGTGAAACTCACAAAATGTGCATTTATCATATCCCTTTGGAAGAGATTTTGTTTGGTTAACTTCTCCAATAGGAGGGAGAGATATGATGTTACATTCCAATAGCTGCTATAAAACTCTGGCTAGAGAAATTGGTAGATTGGTAAAGGTTTTCCCAAGAGGTGTTGATAAAACCATATGTTGAGGGGGATCTATAGCCATATTAACTATTGGTTGATTCTGACTCTTGATATCATTTACCTTGACTTTGTATGGGACTTTTGTGCTACTCTTGTTTTTTGTTTCTAAAATCTTGTATACTTGAGTTTGCCCATTGAAATTAGTTTGACTTATCTTTCCTTTAGTGTGTGACATAATTCAGTGAAGGAAGATAATATTTTGAACATAATTGATTCACAAAAAGTTATTAGAATACTCTATTTGAAGAGATCTTGTAACTCTTGATCGACAATGGGGCTAGTCATCTTAGCCAAAATAGTCTTATATCAAAGAACACAATCTATGAGATGTTCATTTAACCTTTGTTTCTATTATGCAACTTGGGTATATGAAACCTTACCACAAGTTTTAATGTTGAAATGAGCTAGGAACATGTTAGATAAAGGATTGAATGCATTAACTAACTAATTTGGTAGACTGTAGAACCATTTTAAAGCATAATCATTTAGGATCTATGTAAATAACTTGGTAAGTATACAATCATTTGGTACATAGTCTAATCATGCTATATGAAAGGCTCTCAAATGTGTCTCTAGATCACCCTTGCCTTCATATATGGTAGGTTTGGGTTGAACAAAACTTTGTGGTAAGGATGTAGAAATAATGTGACATGCCAATGGTGTATGCAATAGAGCAAAAGAATCCAAAGCCTACATAGGTCTAGAGAAACCTTTCTCAACATGTATCACCTTAGATTGAAGAGATATTATCTCTT
Source organism: Torreya grandis (assembly GCA_037957365.1). Taxonomy (NCBI): domain Eukaryota; kingdom Viridiplantae; phylum Streptophyta; class Pinopsida; order Cupressales; family Taxaceae; genus Torreya; species Torreya grandis. The sequence goes on along the minus strand of JARHVA010005252.1, from coordinate 1,003,337 downwards.
GCATAAGGGATACTACATCAAGAGACAAAGGTGTACTACTTGTAGCTAGTGGTGGCATAGAGGCAGGTTGGGCTCCTATAGACTATAGAACCATTGTAAAGAATAATCATTTAGGATATATGTAAATAACTTGGTAAGTATCCAATCATTTGGTACATAGTCCAAGCATGCTACATGAAAGGCTCTAAAATGTGTCTCTAGATCACCCTTGCCATCATACATAGTAAGTTTGGGTTAAACAAAACTTTGTGGTAAGGATGTAGAAACAATGTGACATGCCAATGGTATATGCAATAGAGTAAAAGAATCCAAAGACTACATAGGTCTAGAGAAACCTTGCTCAATATGTGTATCACCTTAGATTGAAGAGATATTATCTCTTGCATAAGGGATACCACATCAAGAGACAAAGGTGTACTACTTGTAGCTAGTGGTGGCATAGAAGTAGGTTGGGCTCCTATAGGGGGTTTTTGAGACATAGTTACCCCTGTGGTGTCATTTACAATTGGTTTCTCTATGGTTTGAGAATATTGACCATTGTCCACTTTTTATTGTTCCTCTTGAAGTATTTTAAGCATGTCATCTTGCATGTCAGCGTGTTTAGTTATAAGTTCTTAAGGTTTCCTTTTATTAGTTTCATCAAAACTGATATATTGGGCCATTATTAAGTTAGGAAAACAAATTAATATTTGATCAATTTTTTTTCAATAATTTGTAGTAGACAAAGTGCTAGAGAAGAGAAGTACTAAATATAGGAAATGTAAAGTCCTAAAAATAATGAATTGGAAATTACTTAAAAAGTATATGAAGCTCTCACACATGTAAGGTAATATCTCAAGAAGAAATAGGACCTAGTATATGTAGCTAGGGTTTGAAAGATGATTATTTTGAAAATTTACTATGAAATTTTGAAATTAAATTTCTAAATGCGATATGCAAGTAAAAAAAGTCAAGAGTTTAGTGGAAAATTTGTGATTTAACGGGACCTAGTATATGCAACTAGGGTTTTTTTAAATAAATATTTTTGAAAATTACTATTGAATTTTGAAATTTGAACTAAATTTTTAATTTTAATATGCTAGTAAAAAATCAAGAAATTACTGGAAAATTACTAGGAAAATATCAAGACCTAATATGGAAAACTAGGGTTTGAAAGAAAATTATTTTAAAATTACTACAAGATTTTAAAATTTAATGTTAATTTATTATTTTATTATGTAGGTAAATAATAAAAAAATATAGGAAAAAATTAGTAGAAAATTTACCCTAGGGTTTCTAAGGTTATTATACGTAAACAAAGTAAGTCAGATTCACCAAATGATTTAACTATTTTAAGAATATTAGAGTCTTATTCCTAATTTAGTTAAAGGATATGAGTATTAAAATTCATAAATAAATATGTAATTATTAGGCTACTAATTTGTATAATTTGATTGTAATTTGATTTTTTCTAAAAATAGTAATAAGGGAAAGAAAACAAGACTTAGCTAGAAACTAACTAATACAACTAAGATAAAGGTTGGAATTCACTATGTAGGACTGAGACACTATCAAAAATTAGGATTTATCCTTCATTTTATGATTGGATAGGAGTGCCAAAAATAGGACACACTAGGCTTTGGTTCTATAGTCCTCTTCTACTACTATTGCCTAGGAGACCTAAGCTTTCTAGGTTTTGTTTTTTGTGTTTGTGAGATCCTACCTTTGAAATTTTGATTTTTGTAAATCCACAAAACTCCTTTTAGATCTGAGTTTTTATTCAAACCCTAGACTCCATTGTACTTCTAATAATTTTGAGAAAGAGGGGGGTTTAATGTGTGTAATATTCACTGAACATGTATCCACACCCTGTGTGTGGGCATGTTACCTACATACTAATACTTCAAAGAGGGATAAAGCCATATGTAGTTCTCTAAATTGATGTGATTTGTGTAATAGTGTGTATGAAGATGGAAAATGCTAAATTGAGTTTGCTTGAGGTAACTAGGGACTGGTGTAAGGATTTGTATAAGCTTGTAAGTGTATTTTTTGGTTGTATGCAAAGAATATGGAAGATTGCTTGAGTAGTCTTGGTTGTATTCTTTCTTATTTAGTGATAACTAATAACCCCATCTAAATGAACTTTGAATGGGATTTTATAGGGATCTATTGGTCATGGGTCGAATGTATATGTATTACGTTGATAAGGAGGGTAGGAACTGGAAGGAAATGATCATATGGGCTCAAAATGTGATTGGATAGGAGCACCAAAAAAAAGACACCCTAGGTTTCAATGTTATAGTCCAAGTTGGGTGTTATAGTTCTAAGCTGATGGGACCTGGGGGGATGGATCTATCATGGAAAGAGGAGTCTAGGTCAACTAGGATCAAGTCTAAAAGGCTATAGATGATTGGGAATAAGTGAAAAGATGCCTATGAGGGTCATGAAATAAAGTAGGAGGGATATATGGGATTGATGTCACAAGTCACACTCAAGTTACTAATTTTCACATTTTATATGACTACATGGTCATTTTCTAACTAACTACTTATTTACATTATTTATTTCTATTTTTAGAAAGGTAAAAGTATGTCAATTATATAACATATCAGTGGCTGAATTTATTGCATACTACCCTATTTTAATATACTAAGTTATTCAACAACATAATATTTACATTCACCAAGTCCTAAAAGGTTAAAACATTTGGTGAACTTTACTTCAAGCACATTATTTTAAAACCCTAGTGCACCATTAGGATTTCCCTTCTAATTTTCATCATCTAGTTAGTTTTCAATTTGTAGCCTACCACCACAATTATCATGATGGATTTTATTTTTTATTCTTGTGATTTATTTAGCATGTTTATTACCTACCATTTGTATAAAAATGCACATGTATATCATTCCTCTCATGGATCATCTCATATCTTAGGTTAGTTTACACATTATTCTTCCATATTTTGTGTCTCATTCTTATGACAATCACTTCTATGGATCACTTCTAGTTACCTCTAGTTACTACTCAATGAAAAAGTTCTTAGACAACTCCTTTTGTTCTACCTCCACCTAGACTAGTTGATTATATTCGATCCCATGTAGCCTCTACTACTCATGCTTGGAGAATATTATATCCCTTAGTTCAAGCTATTATTAGATAAAATAGGGTTCCTCTTCAACCTATAGGAAAAACATAATCCCACCATCCCTCTTCATCCCCAACACATTACAATAGGACCTAGAGATTAACACATATCATTTGATATTGTGAATCAGTTGAAAAATGAATAGGTTAATATATCCATATTGGAATTAATTCAACATGTAACTATTTTAAAAGATATTATTTTTCAAACACTAAATTATACATATTTTCCTAATGACATAGAACCATCTTACTTTTCATCTATCATGAATATTATACAAGACATTGAGGATGTTATATATTTTTCCAATGAGGATTTTCCATTAGTTATTGCTTATAATTGACCACTTTTTATTCAAGCACAAATCAATACTACCACTATTAAATGATTTTTAATAGAAAATTTTTTATCACTTAACATATGCAACCCCACATTAATATATACTATGGGGGTTGATATAAAATTCATTTAGAAGACATATAAGAATATTAGATGTTTTGATGACATTCTTAGACAAACATTGGGATCTATTACATTGGATATTAAGGTTGGGCCAAAAACTCTACCTACATAGTTTTAGGAGATGCATAATCATTTTTTATACAAATATTACTTGGGAGTCCTTAGATACATGATATGGAGGTTGTACCCTCTACATTACACAAATGCATCAAAATTTTACATGATGGATTCTTATACACTTGTCTAGTAGATAAGCAATCATTGATATATTATAGAGTCATTGAGCCTACCATCCCAAGTACATCTTTAAATGTGACACCTCATGCTCTTATAGATTCCCCACCTCACAATATTATAATTGAGAAGATCCATACATATGAGGTTGGGGAATATAGAAAGACTATTCCTACACCTCTTCTAGATTTTCCTACAACATAGTTACTTTCATGAATGATGGAGGAGGACCCTCCCACAGTACAAATATCCCCACCTAGGGTGAATGATTAGATTATCATAGCATAGTTACCAATACTTGTTCACTTAGATTAAATATATATCCATAAATGTGATAAAAATTCCCAAGCCACCACATAGGATAATCCAACACCTATTGACATTGATGACTATTTATGTGGAATAAGATTCACACTAGTGGACCCAGGAGAGTACGTAAATGATTATAAGGTACTCATACTTTTTTATACACTAGAAACAACACTATTTAATAATCCTATAGATATAGGATCCCTTAATCAATTACATCTAGAGGCAAAGCCCTCCATTCACTTAGTATATATGGTTACATCTATGGATATAGACCTAGTTATATATATTCAATCATAAAGTTAAAAAGATATACCACACTAGAGTCTACATCTATTACTTGACAAAGGATTTATGGTATTTCCCATGTTAATCATATATCTATTATTAGGTTTTCATAGTGGGATGGTCAACCCTTTTGTCATTTTCATATACTTATAGGACATGATACTGATACATGCTCAACATTACAACATAAGATGAATAAACTCAAGGCTTAGGTAACTATACATTTTATACAACCTCCACCTCCATAGATACAAGCACCATATCATAATAATCATCAACATAGATACTCAAAGAGTGATCCATTAACTATCCAATTTTTTTTTTACAAATAGATACATCCCCCATGTGCTTATAGATGATGTTGTAATCGTAATACTTGAACTTTGGCAATTTTATAGCACATGGTCTATTAGGGAAATTATCTACAACATGTCATAAATTATAAGTATTTCATTAGATATATCACACTACCAGTTACATGTGGCTCCAAAATGGCCAAAACACTATTATTTATCATGAGTAGGGGAACTCATCTATAGGTTACACTTGGAAGTACATGGTTATATGCGATGGATTCCAAAATTGATTGATCATAAAAATGTTTGACATTCAATAATTAGGGACACATGATATACATTTTACATGATGGCACAGATGAGAACCATAGGTTTCATAGAGATACTTTTTTGTCCAATTTGGTTTACCCTAGGACCATATGGGAGGAATATTACACAATAGATCAACATGATATTCAAATGCATATAATCCAAACTAATGCCAAGGATAAGGCACTAATGATACATATAGAATAGTATGGCCATCATGATGATAATGACTTATTTGAGTTTGGATACATCTAGTATCTAGCATTAGATGACTTCCTACTTGATCTACTATTTGATTATCCACATCCCACGGATGTGTTCTTGGGTCTATAAAGACATTGAGCTTTTTTTTTTACAATATCTCATTTATTTCCATTTTTTACTTAGACATAATTTACCCATTTATTGCTCCTTGTATAGATTTTAATTTTTATGTTGTTTGTATATAGCTTCTATCCATAAAACACAAAAAATAATAGAATAATTCAAAAACAAAAAAACATTCAAATGTTTATAAAAAAACATAAAATTATAGATTGTATGCCTTGCCATGTTTAAATTTCTTATATTTCCAAACACTAAATATGTTATCTATCTTAGTATAGTCATTTTTATTATACACACATGTTTCATTTATTTTTTTCAAGTGTTTGTAGATTGGTACAGGACTTAGGTCCAATACACTAATCTAGATTTACTATAATCTACCCATTGGGATCATATACATATATACACAGGTTCTTAATTTGACACATTTTCCCATTTTGGAGAACCCTTCATATTGTTTGTCAGCTACTACTACCTTAGACTCTACATATGTACATATTGTCTTTTACATAGATTTTTATTATATGTGCATGCATACTTTCATTTATATATTTCCTATGTTTGTAATTGATTGTGTCTCTCTACTTCTTCTATTCAAGGGAATTTGAATATGTCATTTCTTTTTGGATCTATGCCACTTATTCTCACTATATATATCCTTTATACGTATTCTCATGTCCTTATGTGTTGACATAGTGGATTGCACCTAGGGCAGGAGGCCGAGCTCCTGCCTTTCCACACACAAAAATGGAAACTCCCCTCTCACCTATGGGACTAGTGAAGCTTGGAGGGGAGAGTCTCTAGGTAAGGGCTAGCTCCCTTTGATGCATCTAACTTGTTCCAATAATGCTAATATAGGTATATAGATATATATAATGGGGGGGGTGAAAAGGGAGAAGGATTATAGAAAAAAAAAACTACTCTAAAAGGGGTGATGCACCAAATGATTTGACCTTCTCACACTCACACTTGAAATCAGACAAACACATACATACACTTCAAACTGGTAGAAGGAATAGGCTACAAGAAGCTTAGCAGAGAGGCTTTAATGGAACACATAGAAAGTAAAGACTCACCAAAGGTGTTGTAGAAAGGCACATTATATAGTGGCTTCTTCTGTCTCTGCACTTCTAAATACAACTCTCCTTGTCACCTGTAGAAATGGCACCTTATAGACACTAGGCGTGTTGGTGTTAAACTTGTGGAAGCATTAAGGAGTAATGACTAAACACAAACTGACACTTAGACACACACAAAGATGTCTAACCAGAATAGAGGTAAAAATGTGTTTATTGATTTTAGGTGAAAATTTGTCAGGGCTTCACCTTACAAATGTGGAAGATAATTTTTCAAATGACAAGTCTCCAATATATAGAGGAAGGAAGGAGGCCTTTTGGCACCCATTTTTACAAATGACCCATTTTCACCCCTATCATTGGGAAAAACAAGCCACTTAAACATCAATGAGACATGCCATTTGTCTACTTACAAGACCACTTCTTATAGATGATTATGCAGTTTATCTACTCATTTAATGTGAAATGAAGAAAATGGGTTGCACTGTTAGCTATCTGCACCTCCTAGTAATCAATTCACGGGCACTATATCACTTGCTAGAGTAACTTCTTGAATCAGTGCCTCCCTTTGCCACTTGGGCTATCTACCTATTCTTTGGGCTCTTTGTCCTTTTCCTACTTTGTCTTCTTCTGCTCCTTCATCCCTCGGGGGTGATCTTCTGGTGGGTCATTGCATTCCTTGGGCTCTTTCCATGGTTGGCACATAAGTATTTAAAAGACCAATAGCTATTTTATTGCCCTAAATCTGATGTTCACGTAGCTGTCACCTTGAAATTTGATACCCAATGGCTAGTCCATATCCTTAAAATTGATGGATTTCGAGACGTCACCATCCCTGTCAAAAAATTGTCGGGTCTTTGGCAGGCTTTTCTGCAAGTTTATTGCTTCAGGCTTTTTCTCACAAATTTCCTTTATCAATCCTTCTTAGAGAGTAAAATACCCTTTGGCTTCTTTAAAATAGTCCTCCTCCTTGGTGAGAGCCCTCTGCAAGGGCACATACCCTTCAGGCGGGCTTCTTACTTCAGGGTTTTTACTATGGCCTTTTAGTGAATTTCTTCAGACTTTTTGTCTGAAGGAATTCCTTTAGACAAAAAGTCTAAAGGAATTCTGAATTAAATGAAATTTCAAAAAATCTACCCCTTCAGCTGCATTTGAAAAGTTTCTTTCCCTCTGTAAGGGCACCTATCCTTCAGCTTTGGGATGCCCCCTTGAACCAAGCCATTGAACCGACCCATTGAACCAAAATTGGTTCAACAGTTCAATTGGTTCAATGGTTCAACACTACATGTTGAGCCTCTATTGAGCCAAGCCTTTGAACCATTTGCTCAAACCAATCATTAAACTAGTTCATTAGTTCAATGTTGTGTGTTGAGCCTTTGAACCAAGCTCATTGAACGATGTGTTTGAACCAATGCTTGAACTAGTTTAATGGTTCAACATTGCATGCTGATGAACTTGCTAATGGACTGATTGATTGAACCAAGTGCTGAACTCACTAATTGAACCAAATGATTGAACTCACCGATTGAACCAAGTGATTAAACTCACCAATTGAACCAAGTGATGAACTGAAGGCATTGAACTAAGTTGATGAACCAAGGCATTGAACCAGTTCAATGGTTCAAAGGTGATAACTTTTAGAAAGAATATGTCATTGAACCACTCTTCCAACATTAAATAAAAGTGCCTTCTGAACCATTTTATCCCTCTTTCCTTATGAATTTCTTTAGACAAGAGTCTGAAGAAGCTTTGCAAAACCTTGCACTCTCTGAACTGGTCCTTCATCTATCAAAGATTACACTTGTTGAGTCCATAGAAAATCAAAACCTTCTGAGTCCATAGATAATCCACCTACATAGTCCATAGATTTAGACCTATAGAGTCCTTAGATTTAGACATGTAGAGTCCATAGATTTAGACCTATAAAGTCCATAGATTTAGACTTGTAGAGTTCGTAGACTTCTAGGACTTGTGCAAAATCAAAAAATGAAATGGCCTAGAATAGTAAGGATAGAAGGGGACCAATTTTTTGCCTATAAGACAAAAAATGATCAAAAAATTGGTGAGTCCCAGGGGAAGCATGCCTGATATGCTTAGAGACTAGTTGCCTTGTAGTCCATTGGGCATGGAGTCAGAATGCAGCTTTGAAGAAAGGTTAGTAACAACCCCAAATATCCAAGAATCAAACATGAAGCTTTTTACCCCACTCATAAAGGAAAACACACATAAGGCTAAAAACACTACTTGTGCAAATTGCACTTAAGGAAAGCAGGAAAAGGAACTAAAAGCAAACTACTATATACAAATAACCAAGTACATCAACTTCCTTCCTAGATCAAAGGGAAAACTTCTTAAGTTCCCTCCCTAGAAAGGAAACTTATGGTGCCAGATAAGTGGCTGAATGAAATGGAGAGTTGGTGACCTGCTCCTCTTGATTGCCACCTAAGTTGGCTTGTACCCAAGTGGATTAGATTCAAAAATGCTTCCAATGTATACATACTCTATTTTTTCTTGGAAGTTTGCCTCTTGTTGGTTCTTTAGGCTAGTGTATCTCATCAAGAAATCAATCGATGCCAGCTCATCACCATAAGCCCCTTGATATGCATCATTGACTGGCTTGTTCTCTTATGCCTCATGCTCGGGTTTGATGGTATGACCATCCTCCTTGATGATTTCAAAGAAGGTATCTTCAGATTCACTAACCTCTTGAAGGCGTAAATATGAAAACATGTAGCCCCTTTGCAAACTTATTTGAGTCCCAATGGTGCCTTCTCCACTCTTTTCCAGCTCATAGCCTCCTTGAAGAATGGTGCAGCCTGCCCCAATGACTTCAAATGAATCATTCAAAACATGAAAAAGAGATTTTCCATGGTCCTCCATGACATTAATGATGATCTCCTCCTCATCCATACTCATGAAGTCTCCCTAGTCAGTCATAAAGTGAGCATAATCTATATTAAGCAAAGCCTCATAGCTTTTTTGGAGGTGTGTGGATGGAATGTATTTAGACATGGAATCTATTATTTGGTTTTAAACATCCATCACACGTTCACTGAGGAGACTTGCTCTAGACTCCAACTCTACAATCCACCTATCTATATCTTCCTAGAAGATCCTTTCTTGGAGGTCACAATCATCATCGGGAGTAGGAGCAGCCTCATCTTCTTCAAGGTTTTGAACAAAACCTTTCTCCTCCTCTTCCTTTTTGTTCCATGATTCCATTGTTTGCTTCCAATTCATGATCTTGGGATGGGAATCGTGATCCTATGGATAGGCAACAACTTTATCCTCTTTAAGGTCCTTAGCTAGTTCATGATATTCCTTCTTCCATCTTGGAATTTGGAGATCATGTTGAAAGGCTTGAGGAGGTTGGGGAAGATTTGGGAGGGCCTACTCATGTACAAGAAGAGCTATTTGAAAAGAGGCATGATGAAAATCTAGGTGTACATGATTAGAGGTAGGGTCAATTGATGCATTGGATGAGTTAGAATGAGCAAGTGCCATCTGATAAAAAGGATTTGGCACACGAGAGGGAGTTTTCTCTAGAATAGGAGGGGGCAAACCTTGGGCCAAAATTTCTTGATTTTCATCCCTCCACTTTACCAACACTTCATCAATATTTAAATTAGCTTGTGGATTGGTGGAAGGGATGTATTTTAGCATCGGCTCCTCTACAAGGTCTGAAAACTCCATCTCTCTTTCTCCAAGTAGTCTCATCTTAGCTTCCAACTCCTCAATCTACTTAGCCAGATTATCCTCATTTTATACCTCTTGGAGCTCATAGGAATCATTATAGAGATGGGGAGTGCATGAAGGTTGCCATGAAATGTAAGAAACCTCCTTAGGAAGGGTGGGAGAGACTTGAAAAGGACTAACCTCATTTTGTACTTCACACTCTTGGACAATGTCTTTCTCTTCCTTGTTGTTCCATGACTCAACCACTTTATTCCAGCTTAAGGCATTTGGAATAGGCATCTCCATTTGGGGTGATGGGGCCACAATGTGAGAGGGTAGTGAGGGTTTAGATTCCACTTCCTTTGCTGCCAAAATGGACTACTACATCTAAATATTTTCCAATTCAATATGTTTATCAAGATTAGCCTAAAACACAAAGTTTACTATTTAAAAAATCTTCTCAAGATGATTGGGGAGAGGATTTTTACAGGCTTGACTTGGCTTAAAAGTAGGGGCTATATATGACTGATATGATACTTGGGGTAGTGAGTATGCAAGTTGATAGAATTGGTAAGGCTACCTCTCATAAATACTCAACTTCTTTTCCAAAGATGCAATTAAACCACTCACATCTAACATCTCACTTGTAAGCCTTTGCCAATTAGCTCTTTCAATAGGAGCCCATTCACTCTTAACTTGATCCAGTACATTTCTCACTTGATGGATGACATGATCAAGGATTTCTTGGCCACATCCCTTTCTAGTGTCAAGATCTATTACATACTTTCTGTATCCCAGCAATGCTCATTTCAAGGTGGAAACAGGTTGGTTGGCAAAGAGACTGGGTTGAGTAGGAGAAGTGACACATTGATAAGACTAGGTGTAAGGTTGATATAGATCATGATAGGGTTAAGATTGGTCATATTAGACCTAATAAGGATCAACATAAGGCTAGTGATGATAATAGCCATGCTAGCCAAGGAAAATAGGGTCTATGGCTCTGAACGATGGGATTATACATACCAGAATACTATTTCTTGATGGTACAGTACCAAAATTGCTTAACCAATTAATTTAACTTAGAGTCACCATTGGTGTTGATGTAAAAGCCTCCAAAGTCTGGTTGGTTGAAGAACACACCAAAAAATATTCAACTCTTTGGAAAAAACTTGTCCCAGTTGGTCCCACCGGGCATGCCAAAAATTGTTGACGCAGTGGATTGCACCTGGGATAGGAGGCTGAGCTCCTGCCTTTCCACACGCAACAATGGAAACTCCCCTCTTTCCTATGAGACTAGTGAATCTTGGAGGGGAGAATATCTAGGTAAGGGCTAGCTCCCTTTGATACATTTGAGTTGTTCCAATAATGCTAATACAAGTATATAAATATATATAATTGGGGGTGAAAAGGGAGAAGGATTACAAGAAAACAAAACTACTCTAAAAGGGGTGATGCACCAAATGATTTGGCCTTCTCACACTCACACTTGAAATTAGACAAACACATATGTACACTTCAAACTAGTAGAAGGACCAGGCTATAGGAAGCTTAGCAGAGAGGCTTTAATGGAACACATAAAAAGCAAAGACCCATCAAAGGTGCTATAGAAAGGCACACTGTATAGTGGCTTCTTCTATCTCTGCACTTCCAAATATAGCTCTCCTTGTCACCTATAGAAATGCCACCTTGTAGACACCAGGTGTGTTGGTGTTAAACCTATGGAAGCATTAAGGAGTAATGACTAAACATAAATCAACACTCAAACACACACAGAGATGTCTAACCAGAATAGAGGTAAAAATGCATTTATTGATTTCAGGTGAAAATTTGCTAGGGCTTCGCCTTACAAATGTGGAAGATAATTTTTCAAATGACAAGTCTCCAATATATAGAGGAAGGAAGGAGGCCTTTTGGCACTCCTTTTTACAAATGACCCATTTGCACCCCTATCATTGGGAAGAGCAAGCCGCTTAAACATCAATGAGCCACACCATTTATCTGCTTGCAAAACCGCTTCTTCTAGATGATTATGTAGTTTGTCTACTCATTTAATGTGAAATGAAGAAAATGGGTTACAATGTTAGCTATTTTCCCCTCTTAGTAATCAATTCATGGGCATTATATCACCTACTAGAGTAACTTCTTGAATTGGTGCCTCCCTTTGCCACTTGGACTATCTACCTATTCTCTGGGCTCTTTGTCCTTTTCTTGCTTTGTCTTCTACTCCTTCAACCCTTGGGGGTGATCTTCTAGTGGGTTGTTACATTTCTTGGGCTCTTTCCATGGTTAGTGTGTAAGTATTTAAAAAACTAATGGCTATTTCACTACCCTAAACTTGATGTTCACGCAGTTGTCACCCTAAAATTTGATACCCAACAGCTAGTTTGTCTCCTTAAAATTAATGGCTTTCAGGACATCACCATCCTTGGCAAAAAACTATCAGGTCTTTATTAGGATTTTCTATGGGTTTATTACTTTAGGCTTTTTCCCATGGATTTTCTTTATCGATCCTTCTCGAAGAGGAAAAGACCCTTTAGCTTCTTGAGAACAGTCCTCCTCCTTGGTGAGAGCCCTCCTCAAGGGCACATACCCTTCGAGCGGGCTTCTTTCTTTGGGATTTTTACTATGGCCTTTTAGTGAATTTCTTCAGACTTTTTGTCTGAAGAAATTCCTTTGAACAAAAAGTCTAAAGGAATTCTGACTTAAACAAAATTCCAAAAAATCTACCCCTTCGGCTGCCTTTGAAAAGTTTCTTTCCCTCTGCAAGGGCACCTGTCCTTTGACTTTGGGATGCCCCCTTGAACCAAGCCATTGAACCAAAATTGGTTCAATGGTTCAATTAGTTCAATGGTTCAACACTGCATGCCAAGCCTCTATTGAACCAAACCTTTGAACCATTTTCTTGAACCAATCATTGAATTGGTTCATTAGTTCAATGATGCACACTGAGCCTTTGAGCCAAGCTCATTAAATCATGTGTTTGAACCAACTCATTGAACCAATGCTTGAACCAGTTTAATGGTTCAACACTGTGCATCGATGAACTTGCCAATGGACTGATTGATTGAACCATGTGTTGAACTCATCGATTGAACTAAGCAATTGAACTCACTGATTGAACCAAGTGATTGAACTCATTGATTAAACCAAGTGATGAACCAAAGGTGTTGAACTAAGCTGATGAACCCAGGCATTGAACTGGTTCAATAGTTCAAAGGTGCTAACTTTTAGAAAGAATATGTCATTGAACCACTCTTCCAACCTTAAGTAAAAGTTCCTTCTAAACCATTTTAGCCCTCTTTCCTTATGAATTTATTTAGACAAGAGTCCGAAGAACCTTTGTAAAACCTTTCACTCTCTAAACTGGTCCTTCATCTATCAAAGATTACACCTACTGAGTCTGTAGAAAATCAAAACCTACTAAGTCTATAGATATTCCACCTATAGAGTCTGTAGATTTAGACTTGCAGAGTCCATAGATTTAGACCTATAGAGTCCATATATTTAGACCTGTAGAGTCCGTAGACTTCCAGGACTTGTGCAAAATCAAAAAATTAAATGGCCTAGAATAGCAAGGATAGAAGGGGACTAATTTTTGGCCTATTGGGCAAAAAATGGTCAACATTATGTGTGTCTTCCTAATTATGTATGTGGACATTTAAACATGTACTTTCATGTGTCTCTAAGCTATCTTGTTTGTTGTTTGTATATGTTGACATTTGAACATGTCCTTGTATGTCTTAATTTATATGATTTACTGACATGTGCCCATGTCACTTATATTGTGGCACCTTGGCCTACTTTATGTGCCTCATGTGTTTTATATGTATGATTTCTTATATGAGTCATGTCTATGACACTTGTGTCTTTCTTTTTATATAAAAACCCCACTGGGTTTTACTAGAACATAGTATTTTTTTAAATAAATACACATATTCAAACATTAGACTTCACCACAAAAAATCTAACTAGTGATCCATAATTAAATGTATTAAATAGGTTATCCATAACTAGACATTTATAAATCCATTAATATATTGATCACCATGATAATAATTAAGAAAAAAAGGTATAATGTTGATTTACTCAATTAAACTACATTTATTTTAAAATTTAATTACACAATTTTAGCCATGACTAATTTAACTTAAAATCCACTGCTATCAATGTATTTATGAATAAATATTATAGTTTTATCAAGAATAATGCCATAATAATAAATATAATACAAGATACAAGGATCAATAGATCATGAGTCTCAATGAACTCAAATATCCTATGGTAATCTCAAGTGTAGTCTCTAATGAATTACTATTATGAGGGAGATCATCATCTAATAACTTTTTCACAACAACCATAGACCATCGATTCCCCACACAATCTCCTAGTTAGGGAATGACCCTCCCTTCATGTATGGGTATATAGTGGTGGTGTGGGAGTCCAAAGAGACAATATAGTACTCATGTGCTATAAGATAACTAATACATGATGTTTACAATAAATAAAACATGTTCTAACATGATAACTCACAAATTTTAAACTATATTAAACATATGAATTGACAATGTTTAATTAAAACATTACTTTCACCAATGTTTTCAATAGTCATTGATCTTTAGGATCAATCAAATTCATAAACACCACTTGATTAGATTACCCTTTTCTTACATTGATAGAACTAATTAAGCTAGTGAATTCCATATCACTAATTATTTATGACTTAAATCCAATATTTGGTTTTATATAACATAATATACAAACAATAAATTCAATTGGATTATTTCATATTAGCAAACATTAATATGATAAGTATAAAAATAATCATATACATATATTTAGTTTGTCAAATGTATGAAATGAATCCCAAATCACATTAATTATTACACAGTTAATAAAGATAAACAAGTATAATCCTTAATAGAATATACCATCAAATTATATTTTATACTTAGTGTATAAGTTATTAAATCTCAAAATTAACTCAAATGTAGTACCATCTATGTCAAATAACATTTATCACTTTTTTATTTCCTTGTACATATCTCTCAAATAAAAACAAACCAGTCATAAATAATTTGAAGGATCAATACCTTATATTTAAGGCCTCAACTCACATTAAACAATAATCCAACTTTCATATTAACTGGTTGTACATTTAATGAGATGTATTCATATAATCATGGTATACTACATCACAAATTTTATAACTTAATTAACAATCATAAACATATACCATATTTATAAGCATACATCTCTTTCCTACAAATATATACTATATATGTGTATATGTACACATCCAATTCATACAAATATATACTATATACATGTATTTATACACATTTTATTGTTTAACATTATACATATATTAAAAATATTTTACTATCATAAAATAAATATGTATCCATTATGTTCTAAGTATTCAACTACTATACATAACCTTAGAGTATAATGTATACAATAGTTATGCATTCAAACTTTATATAGTCTGAATAAAACCAATATAAGTGCTTGGAATACCTATTCTAGAAATTTTATAGGAAAATCATATATAAATACTTCTATTTTCACAAACTCTTGTTCTCATTTCCTTTATACTAACTTGCAAGACTTAATCCATCATAAATGGAAATTGCTCAAAATCCATTCACCCTCTTTCACCCATAAATTTGGGTTTATTTAAAATAGGTATGCTATTCCATTTTGAAAATCAACATCACTAAGTTAACTATCAACTCATATTTATGATAACCATGTTACAAAAAAATCCAACACACAACCAAACATAAAAATTAACTTTAAAATAGTCTATGCACAATCAACTTTATTTTCATCTTAAGATAAATATCTCATCCATAGTTTAATGTTTGACTTAGTCAACACAAATATGATATACAATTAATACACATAGGTATCCTTATACTAAACTATAGGATTTTAAACATAAAGGCTAAATGAGGAAATTAATTATTTAATAATTTGCATATTTATATACCTAAACAATTTTATGTATAAATCAACCCCAATTATATTTTTAAAATGACTTAACTTTATAGTCAAAACTAATCTCAACCTAATATATCCAATAATGGGTTTTAATAATAGTTTTACACAGTCCACTATATATATTAAAATCTGATAGTACAATTGAAAATCTTATGGTTTGACTGGTATTTTATTACAAGAACACATATAAGTAATACCATTCCATCCATGCAACAAACTTTACACAGTCCATTTTATATTTGATTAGGGTTTCTAAAACATATTCACATTCCATTTAATATAAGCTTAGGGTTTTGAATATACACAGTCCCTTTTATATACACTAAAACCTAATTGTAGTATTCAAAATTTTTTTGGCTTGAGCTTAAGGTAAACACACTAAATTTAAAGTCTATCCCATCATAATAACTTCACAAATCCTATCTAATAGGGATAAATATTTAGTTATGTGGATGGCCAAACCATCCATAAGGTTGAATCTTTATCTATAAATATTATATCAAGGAAATTTCCAAAAAACCATTATAAGATAAACATACACATAACTTCCTTTTATCAACAACTAATAAATGGAATTAGATCACCAGCCTTAGTATAGATTCAAACTTTATGATATTTATTTTAGAATAATTTTCCACCCCTTCTCTTTGCTCACTATTCCTCTTCCTTGTTGTGTCATTTTGTGCTTTCTTCTCACTTACCTCTACCTCCTTATTTTCATTCTTTTTTTGCCAAGATTTATTACTCATTCAATGCATGTAATGGTAACTAACTAAACTCATAGTTTTTCATTTTTTTCATCATGTAAAAACCATATTATCCATATATCAATTTGTTAAATCCTTGTTAACTTGAGTTAGAGCCAAATAAAAATCCTTAATTATCTTGAGTGTTCCACAAACAAAGACATAATCATTATTTTAATCGTTAAATATATACATGTTCATTGACTAAATATTTTCTAATGTATCAACTTTACAAGGTCCACTAACATTATCATTTCAAATGCTTTCAATAAACCAAAAATTCTACCCAACCATAAGACTATTGACAATACATTCGACCCTCTAGACAAGGTTAGATCCAATAGGATTATTACCAATAACTATTGACATAACTTAATAAGGCTAATCTAGATTATAATTGGAAATGACAATGTGACACTTATTAAAATCAAAGTGGTAGACTATAACATGTTTTAAACTTAATAAAACATGATGATGTTACAGTTAACATTAGCCTTACATAGGTTATTTCTAATGCCTTTGAATACTTCTTATACATATTCAATTTAAATAAAAACAATGATTTTTGTCAAAAATCATTTAAACCATCCAATTAATGAAGACATTCTGGTAACTCCATAAATAACAATAAGTTCAACATCATAATAACCATAAGAAAACATAGTCATAGAAAAACATTACTTGTGTAATAAAATCATAAATGAAATCATGCAATCAATTTATCTTAAGCATCAAATCATAACAAGATCATATCATAAGTTTATTAGCAGTGACCTAATTATAGATAATGCAAAAGAGATATGATAACTCTACAAAAACAAGTAATAATCATAAAACATGTTATAATAATGTGGTGTGTGAATAGGCATCTATAATTTTTTCTATCATCCCCCAACATCTCTATATATGCCACCCTCTCTGATGATGTTCTCCCTCCAACACTCTTGGATGGATGGATCTATCCTGCATCCACCTTATGACAAAGAAGGTAGTTATCCTATAATATTATCATATATCCATAAAATAATATTATATAAAGTAGAAACATGATCATAATGTATATAATATAAAATTACAACTAACTCATAGAAATTTAATCATGTAATCTAAGCAACATAGTACTATCCCATAAAAAATGTATGACATAAACCTTAATTAAACATTACTCAATCAAATTAAAAACATAAGAATCCATGGATCAAATAGGTTATTTATCTTAGAGAGAAATTGGTCTGTGAAATCTTTCCCTCCTCAAAATTTTCATCATCCTAATGAAAATTTATTCAAAAAATAATTCTAAAATTTTAACTTTAATCAGTATAAAAATAAAATAATATCCATCAATGCATCAAGTAAAAAATTGTGGAATTATTCTATATAACTCAATATAGTCATTCCAAGTGGCACTATACTTTGAATATTAGTCCCACAAGACCTTGCACTATGACATTTATCTATTATGTAAATGGATTTTTCAAGTGTCAATTAATATAATTGCTTATACCATGAGCACCCATGGATCTAGAACCTATAAAGCATTCCAATCCAACACATGTGAAGGATCAGCTATATATTTTTTTAATTTAAGACACATGGAAGACATTATGAAAAAGATCTAGAACTAGTGTCAATGTAAACCTATAAATTATAGGGTTTACCACTTCCTAAACCTTGAAGGGTCCCACATATATCGGTGAATGTTGTTTTGACCTCCCAAATTTAATCGAGATTTTCTAAGGCTTAATCTATAGAAACACTTTATCACCTACTAAAAAATACCTAGTTTTTCTCTTTAGATCAACATAACTTTTATGTCTATCTTTGTCCTATGCCAACCTATACCTAATTTTTATAACTTGCTCTTCCATTTTTGAAAGCATCTCAAGTCTAAAGACTACCCTATATTGTAACCTCTCCTAATTGATTGGTGTTATAAACCTTCTTCCATACAACACATCAAATGAAGACATCATAAAAGATAATTGGTGTGAGTTATTGTAATAAAATTCAACTAATTCAAGTTAATCTTGCAACTTTTATTTATGATCCATGTAATACATATTAATGAGATTTCTAAATATCTAATTCACTCACTCTATTTATCCATTAGTCAATGGGTGATAAGTAGTGTTGAAGTTTAGTTGTGTACCCAAAGCTAAATGTAGAGTCAACCAAAATATAGAAGTCATCCTTGGATCATGATTCAAAAGAATCTTATCTATAAAACCATAAAATAGATACACTTCCTTTATGAATCTCTTCATAAGAGTAAGTGCATCATTAGTCAAGTTATCTGGTATAAAGTGAACCACCTTGGTTAGTTTATCAACTACTACCAAGATCGTGTCATACCTATTTTATTGTAATATTAAACCTTGGACAAAGCCCATATTGATCATCTACCACTTCCATTCCATTATTTCATGTGGATGCAACAATTTAGTAATATGTTCATCTTTCACACACTAAAATTCCAAACAATGAGACATAAAATCCTTTCCATCTCTATTTATTAATTTTTTTAAATAGAGTGGTCTAATCTCAACCATGAGTTTGGTTACTTCTCAATGTCCTAAATATTGGGAATTGTGCAATTTTTTTAGCACTATTATCCTCAAATTTTCTCTATCTAGTACATACATCCTACCACTATATCAAAAAATATCATCATTATATATTTTAAATCCTTTATACTTAGGATTCTAAGCATTCTAAGACAATGTTTTCCTAATGTGATCATAGAATTCATCTCCTGGTAATAATTTGATCACTTGACCCTAAAAGTACTCTTAATAGTAGCCATGACTGTCATGTACATCCTATGTCTTAGAGCATCAACTACTCTATTTTCCTTTCCCTTAATATATTTAATATCAAAATCATAATATGAAAAAAAATTTAACCATCATCTTTGATGAGCATTAAGATTTAGTTGGGTGAAGATGTACTTGAGTCCTAAGTTATCAATCTTGAGCTCAAATTATTTTCCCAATAAATAATGCCTTTAAAATTGTAAAGCATGCATAATTAACAAATTTTATAGGTCATGATGTTCATTATTCACCTCATAAGGCTTTAGTTTTCTAGATTCATAGGCTACCACTACACCATCCTGCATAAGAACTCCTCTAAGTCCATCCCCATATGCATCAGTGATCACTAAGAAATGACCATTAGGATCAAGAATTATTAGCTTTGGTGCTAAAATAATCTCCCTTTTTAGTTCCTAAAAGGCTACCTCACACTTATCTAACCTGATGAAACTTTAATTCTTCCACTATAGAGAGGTAATCAGATTATCTATCTTAGAAAAAATTGGATCAAATTTCTTATAATATCCCACTAATAACATGAAACTTCTTACCTCATGCATTGGTATTGGCCACTCCACAATGGATTTTATCTTTTTTGATCTACTAAAATACTATCTATAGAGATAATATGTACTAGGTTATATATTTCATCTTGTAAAAATGCACACTCAAATAACTTACCATATAACTTATGTTTCCACAACTGTTACAAGAATAGCTCCAGATATTGAAGTTGTTCTTTTTCATCCTTAGAATATACAAGGATATCATCCAAAAAAATAAAAATTAAGTGATCCAAATAATCTATGAACATATTGTTCTTGAGATTCATAAATGTTGTAGGAGAATTTGTAAACCCAAAAGGTAACATTGTGATCTCATAGTGCCCATATCAAGTTCTAAATGCTACATTTGGGATATCCTCATCTCTAATCCTCAAATTGTGATACCCTGATCTAACATCAATCTTAGAAATTATTTTTACCACTCACATCTGATTAAAAAGATCATCAATATGAAGTAGTGGATATATGTTCTTAAATGTCACCTTATTTAACATTTTTTAATTAATACACAAGTGAAGAGTACCATCCTTATTCTTGATGAAGACTATTAGTTCACCCCATTATGACACACTTGATCTAATCAAACCTTTTGATAACAACTCCTAAATTTGAGCCTTTAACTTAACCAATTTGGTGGTTATCCTATATGATACCTTAGAATGTAGTTTCAATCCAAGTATGATATCAATCAAGAAATCAAACTCACATTTGGGTGGAAATCTTGACAATTCCTCTATAAACACATCATGAAAATTCATAAGAAAAGTATAATCTTCAATGGATGGTTCCTTAGATTATTCCATCTCATTTATCTTAACAATAAATTATTGACATAATTTTTTCTAAGAATTATTTAGTTTCATTGAAAAAATCTACCTAAGCTTAGGGTTTCTTAAACATATTCATAGTCCATCCATGCAATAAGCTTTACACAACCCCTTTTATATATTCTTAGGGTTTCTAAAACATATTCATGGTGTGTTTAATATAAGCTCAAGTTTTTAATATACATAGTCCATTTTACATAGACTAAGACCCAACTATATAATTCAAATTTTCATGGCTTGACCTTAAAGTAAACACACTAAAGTTAAATTCCATACTACCATAATAACTTCACATAGTCCTAGCCAACATGGATAAATATTTAATTATGTGGATGGTCAAACTATCCACTAGGCTAAATTTTTATGTATAAATATTATAGCAAGGAAATTTCCCAAAAACCATTATAAGACAAACACACATAGAACTTCTTATGCTCAATAACTTAGAAATGGAATTATATCACCAACCTTAGTATAGATTCCAACTTTGTAATATTTATTTTAGAATAATTCACCACCCCTTCTCTCTGCTCATTGTTTCTCTTCCTTATTATTTCATGTCATGCCTTATTCTCACTTCCCTCTACCTCATTATTGTCATTATTTTTCCACCAATATTTCTCACTCATTCAATGCGTGTAACTTAAACTATCAAAACTTGTAGTTTTCCATTGTTTCAATCATGCAAAATCCCTATTATCCTCAAGTTAGTTTACTAAATCTTTGTTAACATGATTTAGAGACAAAAATCCCTAATTATCTCATTTTTTTCAAAAATAGCTATACAATCATTATTTTAATCCTTAAATATTTGCGTGTTCAATGACTTAATATTTTCTTATGTATTGACTTTACAAGGTCCACTAACACTATCATTTCAAATATTGTCAATAAACCAACAAGTTTACCAATCCATAAGACTATTTCCAATACATTTTAACCTCTCTAATATTATATCTATAAATAAATATCGATGTAACTTAATAAGGGTTATCAACATTATAAATAGAAATGAAAATGTGACACGTATTAAAATTAAATAAATAGACTATAGCATGTTAATACCTTAATCAAACATGATTATGTTGTGGTTAACATTACCCTTAAAGAGGTTATTTATAGTTCCTTTGACTAATTCTTATACATATTGAATCTAAATAAAAACAATGATTTTTATCAAATATCATTTAAACTAGTCAATAAATTAAGACATTCTGGTAAGTCCATAGATAGCAGTAAGTTCAACATCACAATAAACACAAAATAATATAGTCATATAACAACATTACCTATGTATTAAATCATAAATCAAATCATATAATAAATTTAACATAAGCATCAAATCATAACAAGATCACATCATAAGTTTATTATAAATCATCTAAATATGTATAATGTAAAAGACATACTATAACTATAACAAAACAAGCAATAATAACAAAACATATTATAATATTGTGGTGCATGCATAGCTCTCTATATTTTCTTCAATCATCCCACAACATCTCCATCGATGACACCCTCTCTACTGATTCTCTCCCTCCAACACTATTAGAGGGATGAATCTATCCTACATCCACCTCATGATAAAGAAGATAGATACCCCATAATATCATCCTATATCCAAAAAATACTCCTATATAAAGTAATAACATGATCATAATGTACATAATATAAAATTAAAACTAACTCATAAAAATTTAATTATGTAATCTAAGCAACATATTATTTTCCCATAAATAACATAAAGAATAAAGATTAATTAAACATTACTCAATCAACTAAAAAACATAAGAATCCATGGATCAAATATGTTATTCAGCTTATATAGAAATTATGATGTGATATCCTTCCCCCTTAAAGTTGGTCATTATCCCAATGATATTTATGCAAACACTAGTTCTAAAATGTTAACTTTAATTAGTAGAAAAATATAATAATATCCAATAATGCATCAATTAAATAAATGTGGAAATAACCTATAGAACTCATCATACTCCTCCCAAGTGGTATTATCCTCATAATATTAGTCCCATAGGACTTTGAACTATGAAATTTCTCTATTATACAAATGGATTTTTTAAGTGTCAATTACTCTAATTGGTTCTACCATGACCACCTAAGAATCTAGAACCTATAAAGCATTCCAATCCAACACATGTGAAGGATCAACTATATGCTTTTTAAGATAAGATACATGGAAGACATTATGAAAAAGAGAGATATGGTGGTAATGCAAGCCTATATGATATAGTTTTGACTACTTCCAAAACCTTGAAGGGTCCCACATATCTCAATGAAATTTTTGTTGACTTCTTAAATTTAATCAAGATTTTTTAAGGCTTAACCAGTAGAAACACTTTATCACATACTAAGAACTTCCTAGTTATTCTATTTAGAATAACATATCATTTATGTATATTTTTGGCCTTGACAAGCCTTTGTGTGATTATATTGACTTACTCTTCCATTTTTTAAAGCATCTCAAGTCTAAAGATTACCCTGTATTCTTACTTGTCCTAACTAATTGGTGTTTTAAACCTTCTTCCATACAACACCTAAAATGGAGCCATATTAAAATCTAATTAGTATGATTTATTATAATCAAACTCAACCAATGGAATTTAGTCTTCCCACTTGTATTTCTAATCCATGTAATACATATGAAGGAGATATTTCAATATTTGATTCATTCACTCTATCTATCCATTAGTTTTTAGGTGATATGTGGTGTTAAAGTTTAGTTATGTACCCAAAGCTAAATTCATAGTCAACCAAAATATATAAATCATCCTCAAATCACAATTTGAAATAATATTATCTATAAAACCATGTAATTGATACACTTCCTTTATGAATCTCTTCACAAGAGTAAGTGCATCATCAATCAATTTGTCTGATATAACGTGAACTACCTTGGTTAGTTTGTCAACTACTATCAATATCATGACATGCATATTCTATGACACTAGTAAACCTTGGAAAAAGTCCATATTTATCATCTACTTCCATTCTGATATGTTGTGTGGATATAATACTTTATTTAGATGCACATGTTCAACTTTCACATGCTGACATTCCAAATAATGAGACACAAAATCTAGTATATCTCTCTTTATTCCTTTCTAAAAATAGAGTGGTTTAAGCTTAGCCATGAGCTTGGTTACTACTGGATGTCCTAAATATGGGGCATTATGTAGTTCTTTTATCACTATGCTCCTCATATTATCTTTATCTAATATATACACCTACCATTATATTGTAAAATACCATCATTCTCTATTATAAATGATTTATACTTAGGATTCTAAGCAATATCAAATAATGTTTTCCTAACTTGATCATATAATTCATCTCCTAGTGATAATTTAAACACTTGATCCTTTAAATTACTCTTGATAGTATCCATTATTGTAATGTACCTCCTACAACTTAAGGCATTAGTTACTCTATTTTCCTTTCCCTTGATATATTTAATATCAAAATCATAATTTGATAAGAAATCTAACCACCATCTTTAATTATCATTAATATTTAGTTGGGTGAAGATGTACTTGAGTCCCAAGTTATTAGTCTTGAGCTTAAATAGTTTTCCCAACAAATAATGCCTTCAAACTTGTAAAGCATGTATAATTACCATAAATTATAAGTCATAATGGGAATAATTCACCTCATAAGTCTTTAGTTTTATATATTCATAGGCTAACACTACACCATCTTGCATAAGAACTCCTCTAAGTCCATACCCAGATACATCGATGATCACTAATAAATCACCATTAGGATTAGGAACTCTTAGCACTAGTGATGAAGTAATCCTCCTTTTTAGTTCCTAAAAAGCTACTACTTATCCGACCAAATGAAACTTTGATTCTTCCATTTTATAGAGGTAATTATATTATCTATCTTAGAAAAAATTGGATCAAATTTCCTATAATAACCCACTAATACCATGAGACTTCTTACCTCATGCACATTCTTTGGTGTCTTCCACTCTATAAAGGATTTTATTTTTGATCAATGTATTAAAATACTATATACAAAGATAATATATCCTCGATACTATAGTTATTTTTTAAAAAGTTCACACTTAGAAAACTCACCATATAACATATGTTTCAATAAGTGTTGCAAAACTAACTCTAGATATTGAATATGCTCTTCTTCATCCTTAAAATATATGAGGATGTCATCCAAAAAAACCAAAACAAAGTGAGCCAAATAATCTTTCAACACATTGTTCATGAGATTCATAAATGTTGGAGGATAATTTTTAAATCCAAAAGGCAACATTATGAACTTATAGTTCCCATATTGAGTTTTAATCCCTATTTTTGGGATATCCTCATCTCTGATCTTCAAATAATGATACCCTAATCTAAGATAAATCCTAGAAAAAGATTATTTCCCCTTAAATATAATTTATAAAATCATCACTATGAGGTAATGGATATATGTTCTTGATTATCACCTTATTCAACATTATATTATAAATACATAGGTGAAGAGTACCATCCTTTTTCTTGATGAAGACTACTAGTGTACCCCATGGTGACACACTTGGTCTAATCAATCATTTTGATAACAAATCTTGAATTTGAGCATTCAAATTAACCAATTTTGTGGTTATCATCCTTTATAGTGCCTTATATTGTAGTTATGATCCAAGTATGATATCAATCAAGAAATCAAACTAACATTTTGATGGAAATCCTAATAATTCCTCTTAAAACACATCATGAAAATTCCTAAGAAAAGGATAATCTTCGATGGATGGTTCCTTAGATTCTTCCATCTCATTTATATTAACAATAAATGTTTTTATCCCTTTCCTCTAAGCCTTATTGAGTTTCATTATATAAATTTACCTAATTTTTAACTTTTTTTCTCACCCTAAATTTATGTTTGATTTCTAAAATCATCTTGACACTCAACCTTATTCAAATAGTAGTCAACCTTGGATTTATAATTTTCAATCCAATTGAATCCTAGGATCACATAATATGACATTACTAATTCTACATAAATATCCATTACTATTATGAATTTGAGTAATCTGATCTCATCTTAAACTTAACACTTGTCAACTTTAACCATTAATTCATTCCTATACTATAATGACCATGCATTTGCCATAACACTAGATTTTTTTTAGACAACTTATTAAGCATTCTAGGAGAAATAAAATATTATGTAGCCCACATGTCAATCAAAATATAAATTAGATTATCAAATAAAATACCTAATAGTTTTATGGGTGAAGCTTGGAATTCAGACTAATGATTATCAATCATTACATTTATCCATTTCTAAAAAGTTCCTTTTTGTGGAGTATAACCCTTATTATTCAACTTATATTGGGTAAAATCATGATTAAAATGGTCACCTCCACAAATGAATAAAAATACAGGTGGTACTTTCATATTAGACTATTAGTCTCCTTTGAAACCATTACTAGGTTTCCTATTACCTGAGACACTATTGAATATAGAATTTTGGTTCTTGAAATGACTCTTGGAGTCTCCAATCCTCTCCTTATAGTTATTATTTTTTAAATTTGGTCATAAAATCCAAATTTTTCTTGAACTTGTCTCTAACCTAAGCAAGATATTTCAACTTCTTCTATTATTTGATTGTCTTCTCAAAGACTTAATCCATGGTACATGGCCCATGTACATCTAACTCTCCATGAATTTGGGTTTTTAATCCCATGATGAGCTTCCTAACTATTAACCTATCATCTTAATGATAATAAGGTACATACTTTAAAATATTAATGAATTTTTCCCAATACTCATTCACTAATAGGTCTCCTTATGATTTTGAAAATCTGTAAGATTTTGATCAAAGTATGACTATGAAAGCCACTAAAAAATGTTATGAACTGATCCTAAGTAGTGGTGGTAGAGTTAATATTCATTTCCATCTTCTTATTTTCCCACCATGTAGATGCTTCACCAACCAAGTGGTAATCTCCCCAAACTTATTTAGTGACTTTTGAATAGTTTCAAATCTAAAAATACTTATCAATATTTATCAACCATACTTTAGTTCTATTTCCCAAAATGATTCCATTAAACTTTGGTAGACTCACCTTTTTCATATTCCTACCCAATTTTTTAGCTACATGAGCTCTCACATATTGAGTCACTTCCTCATATGTCTACTCTTGATGGATTTCTTGCTCAACAAGATGCTCTTTAGGTACATCTTGATGGGCTTCCTTTTCATGGCCATGAACTTCCTATTCTAGTGATGTAATTCAGTCCCTAGTTTCATTCATGGCTATGAGAATATGATCCAACTTTCTTGCTTACTTAGTGACAAATTTATTAGGATCAAATGGAGGGTTATTATTATTAGCATTCAAAGGATCCTCACCATCTTCTCTACCTCGCACCATTCTACTTTTTGATAAATAGAAGGATAAGAAAATGTTAGTGGACTCATTAAGTTCTAGAGTTTGAGCCTTGGCTCTGATACCATAAAGTAATTATCCCACTAAGTTTTAATAGGATAGAGTAATTTTTTTAATAAATACACATATTTAAACATTAGACTTCACCATGAGAAGTATAACTAGTGATCCATAATTAAATGCATTAAATAAGTTAGCCATAAATAGACATGTAGTAATTTATTAATCTGATGATCACCATGATAATAATTAAGAAATACAAGCATAATTATAATTTACTCAATAAACTACATTTGTTCCAAAAGGTAATCACATAATTTCAGCCATGTATAATATAATATTAAAACCACTACAATCAATATAAAGATGAATAAATATTATACTTTCATCAATAATAATGTCAGAATAATAAATCTAATATATAATATAAGGTTATAAAGAGCATGAGTCTCAATTAACTCAAGTATCCTATGGTAATCTCAAGTGTAGTCTCCAATGAAGCACTATTATGGGTAGGGAGAGCATCATTTGAGTACCTTTCCACACTAAGCATAGACCATCGATCCCTTACATAATCTCCCAACTAGGGAATTCCTCTCCCTTCATGGATGAGTAGATAATGATGGTGTGGTAATATAGAGAGAAAATATAGTACCCATATGCTATAAAAAAAACTAATACATGATATGTACCATATATAAATTTCATTCTAACATGATAAATCAAAAACATGTTAACTATATCAAACAATGAAATGAAAATGTTTAACTAAAATATTACTTTAGATAAAGTTTTCAAATATTTATTGATCTCTAGGGTCATTCAAATTCATACACATGACTTGATTTGATTACACTTATATTTTATTTATGATGCTAATTAAGCCAATGGAGTTTGTATCATTTCTTATTTAGTACCGTAAATGTGAGATTTGGTTTAATATAACATAATATAAAAACCAATAAATTGAATTGAATTATTTCTTATTGGTAGACATAAATACGATAAGTACAAAAATAATCATATACAAAAATTTATCCCATCAAATGTATGCAACAAATTCCTAACCATATTATTTATTACATAAATAATAAACATAAACAATCATGGTACTTACTAGAATATACCATCTAGGTATATTTTATAATTAGTCTACAAGTTATTAAATCTCAAAAGTAACTCAAATGTAGTACCGTCTATGTCAAACAATGTTTATCACTATTTATTTCCTTGTGCATATTTATAAAATAAATAAAAAACTAGACATAAATAGTTTCAAGTATTAATACCTTATATTTAAGGCTTTAATTCACGTTAAACAATAATCTGACTTTCATACTAACTGGTTGTGCATTTAATCAGTGGTATGCATATAATCATGGTATACTACATCACATATTTTATAACATAATCAATATTCATAATTATATACCATATTTATAATAATACATCTCATTCATACAAATATATACTTTATATGTGTATACTTACACATCTAATTCATTCAAATATATACTATATATGTGTGTATGTACACATATAATTCATAAAAATATATACTATATACATGTATCTATACACATTTTATCCTTTGACATTATACATATATAAATACTATTCTATCATAAAATAACTACGTATCCATTATGCTCTAAGTATTCAGCTATCATACATAATTTTAGATTATAATGTATACAATAGTTATACATTCAAACTTCATAAAGTATAAAAAAACCAATATAAGTGCTTTGAATACCTATACTTTAAGTTATATAGCAAAATCAGATATAAAAAATTCTATTTACATGAATCCTTATTCTCATTTCCTTGATACTAACTTTCAATACTTAATCCATCATCAATGGAACCTACTCAAAATACATTCACCCTCATTCACCCATAAATTTGGGTTTATTTAAAATTGGTATACTATTCCATTTTGATAAACAAAATTACCAAGTTAACTATCAACTCATATTTATGAGGACCATGTAACAAATAAATCTAACACACAACCAAACATAACAATTAACTTCAAAATAGTCTATGCATAGTCAACTTTATATTCATCTTAAGATAAATATCTCATACAAAGTTTAATGTTTGACATAGTCGACTAAAATATGATATGAAATGAATAAAATTATGGATCTTTATACCATGCTACCTAATTTCAAACATAAAGGATGAGTAAATTTCCTCATTCCCTTAAATGTTTAATAATATGCATATTTATATACCTAAATAATAGTATGTATATATCAACCCTAATTCTATTTTAAAAATAATTTAATTTAACCATCATAACTAATATCGATGTAGTATATCTAATAAGGGGTTTTGAAAATAATTTTACACAATACACTATATACACTAAAACATGATAATAGAATTGAAAATCTTATGGTTGAACTAGTATTTTATTAAAAAAAACACACAAAATTAGCACCATTTCATCCATGCAAGAAAACTTTACATAGTCCCTTTTAATTATGCTTAGGGTTTCTAAAACATATTCATAGTCCATTTAATATAAGCTTAGGGTTATAAATATGCACACTAAATTTTATATAAACTAAGACCCGACTATAGTATTCAAATTTTCATGGATTGATCTTAATGTAAACACACTCAAGTTAAATTCTATCCTTCCATAATAACTATGCATAGTCCTAGCCAACAAGGATAAAGATTTAATTCTTTGGAAGACCAAGCCATACATAGGGATAAATCTTTATCTATAAATATTACAGAAAAGAAATTTCCCAAAAATATTTATAATATAAACATACATAGAGCTTCATGTGATCAACAACTTAGAAATTGAATTACAGCACCAACCTTAGTATAGCTTTCAACTTTGTAATATTTGTTTCAGAATAATTTTCTACCCATTCTCTCCACTCATTGTTCTTCTTCCTTGTTTTTTTTGTTACCTTCTTCTCACTACCCTCTGCCTCCTTATTGTCATTTTTTTTCCACTGATATTTCTCATTCGATCAATGCATATAACTTAAACTATAAAAAATCATAATTTTCTATTATTTCCATCATGAATAATCCTTATTATCTATTAATAAATTTTATAAATCCTTGTTAACATTAGTTAGAGACAAATAAAAATCCTTAATTTTATTGAGTGTTTCAAAAATGACTAGACAATCATTATTTTAATCCTTAAATATCTACATGTTCATTGACTTAATATTTTCCTATGTATCAACTTTAAAAGGTCCACTAACATTATCATTTCAAATGATGTTGATAAACCAATAAGTCTACCAATCCATAAGACTATTTCCAATGCATTTGATCTTATAGCTAAGGTTAGATCCAATAGGATTTTTAACAATAACTATTGACATAAATTAACAAGGGTTATCCACATTATGACTAGAAATGACAATGTGGCATATATTAAAATCAAAGCAGTAGACTGTATCATGTTATAACCTTAATCAAACACAATGATGTTGTTGTTAAAATCACCCTTACATAGTTTATTTCTAATGTCTTTGGATACTTCCTATACATATTCACTCTAACTAAAAACAATGATTTTTATCAAATATCATTTAAACCATCCAATGAATTAAGACATTATGGTTACTCTATAAATAGTAGTAAGTTTAACATCAAAATAATGATAAAATAGCATAGTCATAGAACAACATTACCTATGTATTGAAATCATAAATGAAATAATGCAATAAATTTAGCATAAACATCAAACCATAAAAATATCACAATAGAAGTTTATTAATTTTCATTTAAATGTAGATAATGGAAAAGAGATACAACAACTATAACAAAACAAGAAATAATCACAAAAATGTTAAACTAATGTGGTGTGTGTGTGAGTATCTAGAATTTGTTTTCATCCCATAACATATCCATGTACACCACCCTCTCCAATAATTATCTCCCTCCATCACTCTCAGAGGAATCAATATATCTTGCATCCACCTCACAACAAAGAAGGTAGTCATCCCATAATATCATCATGTATCCATAAAATACTACTGTATAAACTAACAACATGATCATAATATACAAAATATAAAAGTACAAATAACTCATATAAATTTAATAATGTAATATAAGTAACATATTACTATCCCATAAACATCATATGACATAAATCTTAATTAAACATTACTCAATCAACTAACAATCATAAGAATCCATGGATTTAATAGGTTGTTCAGCTTAGAGATAAATTACAATGTGACATGTTAAACACTCCAAATTTATATGTCATGAGGAACCTCATGCATCTCCCCTTCCTAATTGGGCATTGTGATGGAAATCATGCCCCATCCACCTAAGTAGATACTTAGTTATTACATAGATTTTATGTTAAATATATTGTTGTATTCATCTTGACAACCTTGAAAATGTTATACACAACATACATCACACATTACAAATTTATGCTCAAATTATATTACATTATAATGTTATGTATGAACATTATATTGGATTATTACATAGATATCATATATGTTATGTCTAACATACATTTTATAGAGATTTTTATTTTTAAGATAGTTCTTACATAGGTACACCATATTCCCTCAAAAGTGGGTGCATTCATAAGTGTTTTTCATAGAGATCAAGCTACTAGAATGCACTTAGTATAGTTTTTAGAATTCAAGCTCAAATTATAGAAATTAGACTCAGGTAAACATAGTGGAAAATAGTGATATAAATATCAATACAATTGCATAAAAAATAAAATAGATAGACAATAGTGCTTAAATTGGGACATTATCACCACATGACACTACTATCCAAGATATGGAACTACTATCCAATAACCTTATATTTAGAAAAATATATATTGGATAGAAAATTAAATTAGGAA
Organism: Torreya grandis; assembly: GCA_037957365.1. Taxonomy (NCBI): domain Eukaryota; kingdom Viridiplantae; phylum Streptophyta; class Pinopsida; order Cupressales; family Taxaceae; genus Torreya; species Torreya grandis. The sequence continues at coordinate 970,997 of JARHVA010005252.1, read as the reverse complement.
TAGTTTAGGTTTGTACAACTTCAGTTATAGATTTACCAACTTTTCTTAATTTAACTCAAATTCATAAAACTTTAGCTCAGATTCATACCATCTTGCTCAAATTGGGGACATCATGCATGGAATTAAAATTCCCATTTTTAGTTGAAATACTCAATTACATATTATTATAACTTATTCTAGAATATATATGCTTAGATATCAAATTTTGGGGCATGTACATAACACATTATTTCCATTTACTCACTTACACACTAGTTGATTAGATGGAATGAAAAATTATATGTCATTATCTATATTATATACATCAAACATCATATTCCAAGTTACAAATTAGTTTCATGCCATATCCCATATATAGTGTTTGGCATCCTCAAGTGGCCTAGATTTACCTAATATACCCAATTTTATATAGAACTAACCTCCCCAATTAATTATCTCCAGTTAGACATTTCTAGTTACATCATGCAATTTTAGTTTCAAATGCATCTACTACACATGGGTAGGTAATTATGGAGTCATAGTCTACTTGAGTTCTTGATCCAATCAAATGAGATGGTTAGGCACACCATTAGTCCAATCTAACCTATTAATAGGTCATGATCCACCAAATAGGGGTGGGTAATAATGGAATCAAAATTGGATTGAGTTATTGAACCGACCACACATGAGGACTGAGAAAGCCATCAACCCAATCCAATTTATTCACCTACTAATAACTATATACATACATACATAGGTTTTTACCAATTTTATGCATTAGTTTATGTACTCAGTGAGGTGTATTCATTCCTTTCCTCTCTCTTTACTTAGTTTTACTCATTTGTTTCTTTACTCAATTTTATCTTTGTTTCTGATATCTATTAAGGACTAATATATGCATGTTTCACTTTAAATACACACATTATAGCATGCCTCACATATTCAAATAAAAAATCATGGGATTCACCTCTTACGTAAGTATGGGCATGCTTCTTTTTCCATTATCTTAGTCATTTCACTTTGTTGCATTTCTATAATAAAGGAAGGGGGAATGTAATCACCTTAAAATGATACTTGGGTGTTAAAAGTGATACTTGAGACAACCTATCCATATCTTAGCCATATACTTATCTTATGGGATATTTCCACACTTATCTAACCTTTGTGTGGGCTACAAGTGTCCCTAGTCATCCCTAAAGTAGTCTTAAACCCTCATTATTGAATGTTGGCCCTTCATGCCTTAAGGTCTACCACCTCAACACTAATGTCATAATAAGAATAATATCACCACATGCCACTAGTTTCCAAATATTGGTACTAATGTCCTTTCCCTCCTTTCTCCACAAATGACTCTCTTTTTAAATATTAAACCTTTTAAGGTTAGCCTAAACAATTTTTGACACCTAAACAAGAACCAAATCAATATAAATACATGATTTTTATCCCTATAACCACTATATGAAAATGATATTCAAATTACACAAACAAACTCAAAAAAAGTTATGCACAATTAAGGTTACCAATCCTTATTCTGCCATACTTATACATACTACATCTACAACCTTCCCAAGCTCAAATTACTCAAATTTCTAGTCTCAAGCACAATCAAAGAATTCAAGTCAATCATCATACTAACTTCATTTTCACTTTCACCTCCACTAACACTTAGGTGAGGAGAAAAAAATTGGGCTTGATATCTCTTTTGAATATTGGTATGTAGGCAACTCTCATCACAACAGGGTGTTGAAGGTGTCTGTATTACCCTGCTAACAACACCTTTTGTTACTTGTAACAATCAGATGCTATCACATCCTAATTTATCTCTAAGTTGAATAAAGTATTTAATCCATGGATTATTATGGTTGTTGGTTGATTAACTATTTTTTTATTAATATTTTTCATATTTTGATTATGGGATAGTTATGTGTTCCTTAATTTACATGATTGGTCTGCTATGAGATAGATGTACTTTTATACTCTATGCATTATAATCATGTTTGTTAATTATACAACATTATTTTATGGATATAATTATTTTTTAGGCTAACTACCTTCATTATTGTGAGGTGGATGTAGGATTGAACCATCCCTCAAAGTGTGATAGAGGGAGAGCATCATCAAAGAGGATAATGTAGATGGATACATTAGGGGATGATAAAGAGTGAAATCAAAAATATTTGCACAAACCACATTAGTATATCATTTTTATTGAAAAAATGATTGAATTAGATAGTTATAGTATACTTTTTTTTTCTATTATGAATGTTTGTTGTGATCTTTTGTGTTCTTAAAATCATTTTATGTGATTTCATGGTTTCACTAATCTAGTTGTTGATTTTATTAGTTAGTTGATTTGATAAATTTTTACCTAAAAAGTTTAACATGATTTACCCCTCTATTATAAATAGTTAAATGTACATTTAACAATGCTTATTTTGATTCCTTGTTAGAAATAATAGGTGTATGTTCTTACTTAAATGAGTCAGTTTGTTAGTGACTATTAACATTTAAAATATTACCATTATTAATTTCAATAGTAATATAAACTTGTAAATAACTTAATGAATTATAAGCTCTTTGTTAAGTATTAATGTAATCTAATGGGTTATATATAATATAATTTTAGAACAATTATATAAACACCATTGTGTTTGTCGTATTGGTTGCTAAAAATCTATGGATATTATTTAAATGTAGAGGGTTAACTTATAATTGAGTTCAAATGCATAGTTTTTGTTTATGGATGATTTGGTAACTATTAACATATTATTTTTTAAGTCATATATGTTTCAACATGCTATATATTCATTATTATTATCAACTTGTTGATGGTGGACATTACATGAAATAATATTGGTGATTGTGACTCGTCATTTAGTTAGTTTATGTAGACTAAGTGAAGTAGATATTGGATTTTATTTAAGTCAAGGGAATGCATATTTTATAAAGGATGAATAATGATTATTTTAATAAGTCATTGGTAAATTTTGAGATGATTAGGGTTTCTAATCATTCATTGAATTCATTTAACCATCATTATTAGAAAATAAATCAGGATGGGAGTTGATTGTGGACTACATGAGAAATGGTGGCAAATTGTAGCTTAGTGGGGGTTATGTTGAGTTATTATAGCATGCATATTTTTTATGGGTTTTGTCTACCAAGAATGGAGGATAAATTCATGGTGAGTAAGGTGATGGAAATGGATGAAGTAAATAGGAAGAAGAACTAGGTGGCATGCATACAAGGAGTATTAGAAAGAAAGAGAAAAAAATGGTATTTGATCACAAGAAAAAGGGATTTGGATTTATTTTCATAATGAAAAACTATTATAGGTTAGTGATGTATTTTAAATTCCTAAGTGATATGTTTTATGGAATTGTGCAAAATAATAGAATTGGTTTAAGGGGTTTTATTTGTTTTATAAATTCATAAGAAAATAATAAAGGGGATTGTATGTAGGGCCCTATAGATGGCTCAGTCATCCATAGAATCGTAAATCCAACCACATAACCCAAAAGGAAATGGGGTAGGACTGTAGGCATTTTTTATGTTTCTTTATACCTATATGAAAGCTCTATCTTTAATCTTTTTCCAATTCTTAAATCTTGGCAAATTCATTGATTGATTATTATGTTTTAAGGCATTTTGGATAGGTTCTTATGATTCAATTTTAGTTTATCAAACCAATAATAGGACATAAGAATTAGTGTTAAACTTAAGTAAAATCCTATATGGGTTACATGGATTTCAAATATGTATATACTTAGTTGTAATTTTTGGGTGAAATACATTATGTGTTTTTAAAATTAATTGACTCTGTGTGTGTGTGTGTGTGTGTGTGTGTGTGTGTGTGTGTGTGTGTGTGTGTGTGTGTGTGTTCATAACTGAGTTATTCATTAAAGCTTTATTATCATAGAAGGGTAAATTGGGTGCTTCTATATATTTTAATGTTTGTATAAAATCATTAAAATAAGTTATTTATGAGTTTCAAAAATATAACATATTAAGATGTTTTTGGACTAGCTTTTGTTATATACGTGGAATATGAAAAAATAAATAATCATGTATTATAATGTTTATTTCAATAATGAAATAACATTATGTGTTGCTTTGTGATCAATGTAACTGGAACTCTAGATAAATCATTACCAAGATGGTATGTTCTATTAAGGATTTTTTATGCTATTTATTATTTAATAATAAACTAGATAGATTCATCAAATTATATGTGATAAACTAAATGTGTATATGTCATATTTTTAGGCTTAGCATAATTCTATTAGCTAAAGGGAAATATTTTAAATGAATCTATTAGTTTTTATATTATTATATGTTTTAACCAAATATTGCATTTGTGACTCTAAATAAGTAGTGGATGGATTCCATTGGCATAATTAGTGCCATCAATTCAAGATGAGGTGTAATTTGATTGAGTGGTGTGTATGAAATTAACTAGTCCTAGAGATCATTAATTATTAAAAAGATTTGGCCAAAGTAACAATTATATTTAAACATTGTCATTTCATATGTTGATATAGTTTTCATATTTGTGTGATATCACTTTAGAACAAATTTCTTTATGATACACATTTTGTATTGGATATCTACAACACATGATTTATGGTGTGTCACTCTAGATTCCCATACTATAATTATTTACCCATCCATGAAGGGAGGAACATTTCCTTATTGGGAGATAGTGCAGGGGATTTATGGTCCATGGTTGGTGTGGAAAAGTAATCAGATGATGTTCTCCCTTCTAGATGGAGTAATCCATTAGAGACTACACTTGAGATTATAGATTGATACTTGAGTCATGGAGGTTTATGCTCTGAAAGGAGATTTTTATCATGCATTATTATTTGAGATATTATTTATGACTAAAAACTATAATAATTATTAATTATATTTCTAAATTAGTGGTTGTAATGTTGTATCAGTTGTGTCTAAATTTGTATTATTCCATTAATGATTTAGATGTAGTAATTATTATTTATTCAATGTTGTTCATGGTTGTTATATCTATTTATGATGATCCTTAGCTAAGTGGATTATTTATAAACCTTGTGGTTAACTAAATGAATGCATTTAATTAAATATCACTAATGAAATTTTTGATGGTTAAATCTATATGATGAATATGTGTAATATTTTTTTTAAAAATAACTATATTCTAGTAAAACCTAGTGGGGTTCTTAATTTATTGTATTAGAGTTGAGGCTCAAACTATAAGACTTAATTTGTCTACTAATGTAAACTTATTTTACTATTAATTAGGAAGAAAAATGGTGTGCACTAGACCAGGAGGTGAGGGTACTTTTAATATCAATCACCCTTTTGATCCAAATTAGTTTCCACTAAGCAAACTACAAAGTTGGACTAAATCCTTGTAGCCATGCAAGAGCTCAGGGACTGAATCATGGCCCTAGAGCTATAATTACATGGACATGAAGTGGATAATTCTTAGGAGGAACCTAAAGAGCATATTACTAAGTAAGAACATCCTCAAGGGCATAGGCAAGATGAAGTACCATAGGATGTGAGAGATCAAGTAGCTATAGAGTGGGCATGGGATATGAAAAAGGTAAATCCACCCAAGCTTGATGGAACTATATTGAGAGATGGAGCTAAAGTGTGGCTAACATAAGTGGAGAAATATTTAAAGATTTGGAATTACTCTAAATTCATGAAATCAACCTAGGTAGATTATCATCTTGCTAGTGAAACAATAACTTGTTGGGAAAATAAAAATCACAAGATGAACCTAAACTCAACCATTCCAACTTGGGAATAGTTTGTGACACTATTTAGGTCATAATGGCTTCCACATATGTGCTTTAATCAAAATCTTATGATTTTTAAAATCTTAAGCAAAGGGAATTATTGATGAATGAATATTGGGATCAATTCACTAATCTCCTTAAGTATGCACCTCAATATCAGGTAAATGATAGGTTCAAGATCAATAAATTCATCATGGAATTAAAAATCAAAATTGGTTATGAAGTAGATGTGCATGGTTCATCTACCATGGATCAAGTGTTAGAGAAGGTAGTCAAGTAGGAATATAAACTAAAATCTTTTGCCCAAGTTAGAGATAAGTTCAAAAATAATTTTGGAAGTTCTAAACCAAATTTTAAAAATAAGAACTAGAATTAGAGGAGTGGAGACTCCAAGAGTCATTTCAAAAATCATAAAACCAAGTTTAGTAGTGGTTTAGGGAACAAAAAACCTATAAATGGTTTTAAGGGTTGTTTCAAAGGAAACCAATATTCTGATAAGAAATGACTAATTAAAGGTTACTTCATATGTTAAGGGGACCATTATTATTGAGAGTGTTCTTAGAATAAGTCAAAGAATAAGGGTTCTACTTCTCAGCAAGATACATTCTAGTAGTAGATTCATGTAGCTATTGACAATCATCAAGATGAGTATCAAGCTTCACCCATAGAACTATAAGGTATTTTGTTTGATCATCTTGTTTCTATTTTGATTGACATGAGAGATAAAAAATGTTTCATTATTTCTATAATGATTATTAAATTGTATAAGAAGCTAGAATTATGGAAAATTTGTGGTTGGTATAGTATGGGAAAGAGTCTAAGGTTAAATTTTACAAGTGTTTAGTCAAAGTTGACATTAGGTTATCTGAATTCACTACAGTAGTGGATTTTTTAATGCATCATTGGGGTCATATAATGTGATTCTAGGATTCAATTATCTTGTAAAGCATAAATATAAGGTTGAATATTATCTAAAGAAGGTTAAGTTTCAAGATGATTTCAAAAATTAGACACAAATTTAGGGTGAGAGAAGGGAGTTGGACCTAAGGTAGATTTATGTAATTCAACTCATGAAATATCAAAAGAAGGGATGTCAGGCATTTATCATTAACATAATTGAGATTTAAGAGTCTAAGGAATCATCCATTGAAGATTATCCTTTTCTAAGAAACTTCCATGATGTGTTTCTAAAAGAATTACTAGGATTACCACCTAAATGTAAGTTTTATTTCTTGATTGATAGCATACCTAGATCTAAACCATATTCTAAGGCACCGTACATAATCACAACCACTTAATTGGTTCAATTAAATGCACAAATTTATATGTTATTATTGAAAGGGTTGATTTGATCAATTGTGTCACCTTGGGGTACACCAGTTGTATTTATCAAGAAGAAGGATGGCACTCTTTGCTTGTGTATAAATTACAAGATGTTGAATAAATAAATGATCAATAATAGATATTAATTACCATGCATTAATGATATATTTGATCAAATGTGAGGATTAATAGTATTTTATAAGATTGATCTCAGATCAGGTTATCACTGATTAAGAATTTATAAAGAGGATATTCCAAAAATAGTGTTTAGAACTTGATATAGGCACTATGAGTTCACAGTGTTACCATTTGGATTAATAAATCCTCTAGCATCATTTATGAATATTGTGAATAGTATGTTGAGAGACTATCTAGATAATTTTATTTTGTTCTTTCTTTATGACATCCTTATTTATTCCAAAGATGAGGAAAAGAACCTAAAGCACCTAGAATTAAATTTTCAATATTTGTGAAGCAATAGGTTGTATGGAAAGTTATGTAAGTGTAAATTTTTCCAAAATAGAGTGTAGTATTTGAGACATATTTTCTCTAAAAATGGTATTTTAGTAGATCGAAAAAATATAAGATCCATACTGGAGTGACTCACACCAAAGAATGTACATGATTTAAGGAGTTTCCTAGGATTAACATGTTACTACAAGAAATTCACTCCAATTTAACTAAGATAGATAATGCAATTACTTCTCTTTAGTAGAATAATCAAAGTTTCATTTGGTAAGATAAGTGTGAGATAGCCTTTTAGGAACTAAAAAGGAGACTTATTTTAGCACTAGTGCTAAGAGTTCCCTATCCTAATGGGAAATTTTTAGTGATAACTAATGCATTTATGGATGGACTTGGAGGAGTTCTTAAGTAGGATGGCTTAGTGGTAGCTTATGACTCTAGGAAATTAAAGCCTTATGAGGTGAATTATACTCCTCATGACCTAGAAATTGTAGTAATTTTACATGCTTTGTATGTTTGGAGGCATTATCTATTGGGGAAACCATTTGATATTTAAACTAATAACTTGGGACTTAATTATATCTTCACACAACCAAGCATAAATGTTTATCAAATATAATGGCTAGATTTCTTATCTAAATATGATTTTGATGTTAACTATATCAAAGGAAAAGATAATAGATTATCTAATGCTCTAAGTTGTAGGAGGTGATTAGCACCCATGGATACTATTATGAGTAATTTATGAGGTTAGGTAATCAAATTATCACTAGGAGATGAATTCTATGATCAAGTCAAGAAAGCATTATCTGAAAATACTTAGAATCTTAGGTATAAGGGATTGAAGATAGAGAGTGATGGTCTATTGTGGTATAATGGTAGGATGTATGTGCCTAATACAAAGAATATGATGATAAAAGTAATAAAGGAATTGCATAATTCCCCATATTTAGGAAATGTATGTGCAACCAATCTCATGGCTAAGCTTAGACCACTCTATTTATAGAAGGGAATCAAGAGAGATGTAGTAAATTTTGTGTCTCATTGTTTAGAATGTCAACATGTAAAATTTGAACATGTGCATCCAACTAAATTGATATATCCACATGATATACCATAATGGAAGTGGCAAGTGATTACCATGGACTTCATCAAATGGTTATCTCTATCATAGAATCTACATGATAAGATTTTGGTTGTAGTTGACAAACTGACCAAGGTAGCCAACTTCATATTAGGTAACTTGATAGATGATGCACCTATGCTTGTGAAGAGATTTATGAAGAAGGTGTATTAATTGCATGGTTTTCTAGAGAATATAATTTTGGATCAATATATGAGGATGGTTTTTAGGTTTTGGTTGACTCTAAATTTATCTTTGGGTATGCAATTGAGTTTTAACATTGATTATAGCCCATAAATTAATGGATAGATAGAGTAAGTTAACCAGGTTTTAGAAGATCTCCTTTGTATGTGTTTCATGGATCATTAATATAATTGGGAGGAGTACCTTACATTGGTTGAGTTTGCTTACAACTCATACCAATCAACATTGAAGATGGCTCTCACTGACGCATGATATAGAAGGAGGTGTAAAACACCAATCAATTAGGACAAGTTAGAAGACAAAGTATTCTTTCAATCTGAGATGCTTTTAAAAATGGAAGAGAAATTTGGGATAATCAGGCAAAGGTTGGTTGAGGCCAATGATAGATTGAAAAGCTATGATAATCTAAAGAGAATAACAATGCAATTTTATGTAGATGATAAAGTGTTTCTATAGGTTAATCCTTAGAAAAGATTGATTAAATTCAAGAAGTTAGCAAAACTTTCACCATGATATGTGGGACCCTTAGAGTTTTTTTAAGTGGTCAATCTTATAGCATATAGGCTTACATTACCACCATCTCTAGCTCTTTTACATAATGTCTTACATGTGTTTTATCTTAAAAAGTATGTTGTTGATCCTTCACATGTGTTGGATTTGAATGATTTGTAGGTTCTAGATCTTGGAGTGGTTATGGTAAAACTAATTAGAATGATTGACACTCACAAACTCAAATTTCATAATAGAGAAGTGTCATAGTGCAAGGTCAAGTAGGACCAATATTTTGAAGATGGTACCACTTGGGGGGATTATGGTGTGATTTACATGATGTTTCCATATTTTTTTAATTGATTTGATACTACATATTATATTATTTTCTACTGAATAATGTTTTAAATTCAAAATTTGTGTTTGAATCAATGTCATCAGGATTATGACTGGTTTTAGGGGGGAAAGGTGTCACATCTTTATTTCTCTCTAAGTAGAATAACCTATTTGATCCATGGATTATTATGGTTATTTATTGATTAAATATTTTTTTATTAATATTTATGTCATACGTTAATTATGGGATAATTATATGTTGCTTAATTTACATGATTGGTTTGTTATGAGATAACTATACTTTTAAACTTTGTATATTATGATCAAGTTTATTAATTATACAACATTAATTTATGGATATAATTATGTTTTAGGCTAACTACCTTCATTGTTGTAAGGTGGATATAGGATAGATCCACCCCTTATAGTGTGAAAGAGGGAGAGAATCATCAAATAGGGTGATGTATGTGGAGATATTGGGGGATGACAGAGACAAAAACCATGAACCCATGCACACACCACACTAGTATGTCATGTTGCATGATAAAGTTTTTGAGTTAGATAATTATAGTATGATTTTTTTTCTATTATGAATGTATGTTGTAATATTTTATGTTTTTAAAATCATTTTATGCGATTGCATGATTTCACTAATCTAGTTTCTATTGATGTTATTAGTTAGTTGATTTGATAAATTTATACTTAACTAGTTTAATGTGATTTACCGATGTATTATAAATAGTTAAATATTGATTTAACAATGCTTGTTTAGATTCCTTATTATAAATAATAGATGTATGCTATTACTTAATTGAGTAATTTTGTTAGTGACTATTAACATTTAATGGGTTACCATTATCCATTCTAATAGTAATATAAACCTATAAATGACTTCATGAAATATAATCTCTTTGTTAAGTATTAATGTGATGCAAGGGATTATATATAATATCACTGTGAAATAATCATACAAATTTCATTGTGTTTATTAGATTAGTTGTTAAAAGTCTATGGTTATTTTTTTAACCTAGAGGGTTAAATTATAATTGAGGTTTAATGCATAGTGTTTATTTATAGATGACTTGGTAATGATTGAAATAGTCTTTTTAAAGTAATATATGTTTCACCATGTTATATAGTCAATATGATTATTAACTTGTCGATGGTAAAAATTGCATGAGATAATATTTGTGATTATGAATTGTCATTTAGTTGGTTTTGTAGACTAAGTGAAGTTGATGTTGGATTCGATTTAAGTCAAATACATGCATATTTTATAAAGGATGAATAATGATTATTTTAATGAGTCATGGGGAAGTTTTGAGATGATTAGGGTTTCTAATCACTCATTGACTTTAGTTAACCATCATTATTAAAAAATAAATCATGATGTGATTTGGTTATGGATGAAATGAGAAATGATGGTAGACTATAGCTTAGTGGGGTTTCTGTTGAACTATTCTATCATGCATATTTTTTGTGGGTTTTGTCTACCAAGAATGGAGGAGAAATTCATGGTGAGTAAAGTGATGTAAATGAATAAAGTAAATAGGAAGGATGAATACGAGGCACACATACAAGAAGTAATAGGAAGAAAGAGAAAAAAATGGTATCTAATCAAAGGAAAAATGGATTTGGATTTCTTTTCATAATAAGCAACTATTACAGTCTAGTAATGTATTTTAAATTCCTAGGTGATATGTTTTATAGATTTATGGAAAAGAATTGAATTGGGTTAATGGGTGTCATTTTTTTTCAAAATTAAGAAGAAAATAATAAAGGGGGTTTTACGTAGGGCCATGTGGATAGCTTGTCCATCCACATAACCCTAAATCTAACCCCATAACTATAAAGGAAAAGGGGTAGGGTTGTAAGTGTTCACTATGTTTCTTTATAGCTCTGTGAAAGCTTTGTCTCTAATCCTTTTCCAATTCTTAAAACATGAATTATTTAATTGATTATTATGTTTTAATGAATTTTGGATAGGGTCTTATAGTTGTTTTTTACTTTTTAAAACCCATCATAAGACATAAGCATTAGTTCTCAACATAAATAAAATCCTATATGGGTTACATAGGGTTTGATTGTGTATATACATAGTTAGAATTTTTTGGTGAAATGTGTTATGTGTTTTTAAAATTGGTTGATTGTGTGTGTGTATATATACACATACACATACATAGACTTATATAAATGTATATAATAATTTTATATTCTTGATAAATAATATATACATACTTGTATATATAGATACAAATGTTAATTGAAAGGTTGTGGTCTTCAATTAAATTTTATTAGCAAAGATTTAACACAATTTTATGAATTTGGTTATAGTATATATACACATTAACATTTATAAAAATTTTTAGATATATATTATGTAATATATTCAAAATTGGGGTTTATTTTTGATCAAGTCTTAAACATAAGAAGTCCTATATCGGGTAAGGATGCCAATAGTAAATTTCTAATTGATTAAATTATATATTGTCTTGGTTGCATTACATTTATCAATTAAATTTATTGGATACAGATTGTTTATGCATTAAGGATGGATTATATTTAAATTTTTCAAATGTATCTTTAATTTTATAAGGAATATGTTTATCTAAGATAGAATAATTAATTCATAATTCAAATGAGTTTCAAAGTCTGTATGTAAATTGAATTAGATAGTATAATATATGGATTGGTTATTAGTTATCAACTTTACCATTTTATGTACTACATAAACTTTAGGACTCAAATACATAGTCACATGATTCTCAATGTTTAATCTAAAATGACTATGTGTATGTCTTTGATCATATCTATATGCACTAGATTCAAATGTTAATCTAAATTGATTGATTTAAGAAATTTTGAAAAAATGGAACTGGTATAAATGGTTGTATATGTAGGAATTATAAATCACATGAAAATCTATCTTTTTAGTTAAACAAGTATATTGGGATTTATCTAGGTTTTAAAAGGGATTTGATACTATTTTCTTGGATATATGCATTATTAGAGTATAATGTATACAATAAAATAATTGTATTATATTGAAATTATACTTGAGTATTGTGTGTGTGTGTGTGTGTGTGTGTGTGTGTGTGTGTGTGTTTGTGTGTGTGTTCATAGTTGAGTTATGATTGAAAGTATTATTACCATAGCAAGGTAAAGTGGGTGCTTGTATATATTTTAATATTTGTATAAAAGCATTAAAATAAGTTTGTTATACCCAATATTCCCCCTATTCTTTTAAAATAATGGAGACACACTTTGTTTTTTATTTTGGCCCATGTTTTTATAATTTTTTACTTCATTATGTGGAATTTTTCTAGATTTATCCTTAATCTCAACACCTAGAAGTAAAAACAATGGTGTTTTACATTTCAAACTAATTTATTTGCCATTTTGGGAGTTTTGGTACTTATGCAGGTTTTAGAGGTCATGCATAGTTTGAAGGACTTGGAACTTCATAAATTCTTAAGTTAATATTTATTTCTTTGGAAATTTTGTTTGGGATTCTATCATTGGATTTTTTTCATTGAAGAAATTATTTGGGATTTGTTCATCAGACAATTTTTTTGAAACAGTCTTAATCAACATTTTTGTTTTTAGAGGTTTTATTTAGTTTTTTTTTTTTTGTACATTTTATTCAAACATTGTTTCAAATTTTTTGGTCTTTGGAAATTTTGTTTGGATGTTATTTTGATGGATCTGGTCTTCAGATATTTTGTTTGGGTTTTGTGTTTGGAGCCTTCAATTCACAAGATTTGTTGGCTTAATCCCAACATGAATCTCAACTACCAATTACTAAAATACCTCTAGAATTAGACATGAAAGTGGAAATAATTCATTACACTTTTTAAATAATGGAAATATGGATTCCATACCAAATAAACTAACAAGGTATAAATTTTTTAGGTAAAGAAAGTTTATGAATGTTGGGCATTAAAAGCACACAAACTAGAATTGAATGTGAAAGATATACCAATGACTTGTGGATATCAACATGTTCATTGATCAAAATTAATTTTTTAACTCAATTATTACTACATAAACAAATCCCTATCCACCTACACATTAACTATGAAGAATCAACCAATAGAAAGGAGTTTTCAAAGTCCACAAAACTAAATTTGAGAAAACTAGTCAATTTATAATGGATTCATCATCTCGAGTGTTTAGAGGAGTGTTTCTACCATCTCAATTATCTCTCAAGTATTATATAGTGTATATAGATATTTTTTTCAATGATATAATATACATTGACAAGCATGCCAACTATTTAGACCTATGGAACACTATTGATGATGTTGATGCCTTTTCCCATGAAAAATATATATCACTATCATAGATAAAATTGGTGACAAACCTACTCTCTCTCAAGAGACAAGGATTGCACTTCATGACATCTAATCCTAAATTTATACCTTTTATTGACATATTACAAGACTTATTTTTTGTCAATAAGGTGACATATGACATCTTCCTACATCACATGGATCTAAAGATGGTCATGGCTTATATTTCAGGAAATGGTTTCCAAAGGTATTTATATTTACCAATTCTAGATGTTATATTTGACATACATAGGGTAGTAGCATGGAATAATAATAAAAATGGACAAAATTGTAAGTAGATGGCTTATTCCTTGGGAGTCTATGGTCTTGGTGGGAAAATACCTCGTACCTATCAAAAAATTCAAAATGGGGGTCCACATCAGGATGTCTATTTTCAATAGGTTATATAACATGCTAAGCATCGATTTTCTACACCTAGATTGGGTGCCACTTATAGACATGCTGATGACATCTGACATGACTTTTGTTGTAGGGGATATTATCAACTTTAAGATAAAGGAACAATTTTTACGTAAAGGAAAAAGGTCCAATTTAGAAATCCATTTTTATATGATGTCATACCTCCTTAATTTTGTAATGGGAAATTTATGTATGGATCATGCATAGTTTTAGATCCCAATCATAGAATACATAAAAATTATATATATGATTAATATTCATTCACATATATGCATACATCAATTATATCACTCAGATTGTAGAGGATATATATCCTTAGGTATGGCATGTTAACCATGAGGCCCTACTATTGATGATATCTAAGAGGATAGAAGATAAATTGGCACCTTAGGGTGACTATTGGTTATACCCAAATTATATAGTGATTATGGTCAATGGAAATAAATTCATCCCCTTACAACTCCTAAAGTATGTGCCTAATAAGATTGGAGAGCAAGATACTGCATTCTAACTTTTGTGGATTTGATAAAGAAAAAGAAAAACACACTCTATGGATCCCATATGGTAATAGGTTGAATGTGCTACATAATGAAAAAATATTTTAGGGATGTTGGAAATAAAATAAAGAATTATTTATTGGCCACCCTAACTCATAGAGATTGGGAACCTCATGGTTACATTCAAAAACATATCAAATGATTTAGTGTTTCATACCAACACATTCCTTATGATCATGATGTCTTGTTCCTAAATGCAAAAGATGACACCCAAGTCATGGAAAGGGCAAAAATTATAGGTCTTTGGGAGGAAAATTTAAATATAATTCAAGGAAAACCTTAAATTTTGGGTCAAGAGATGCTTATAAGGATTCTACCCCTTGGAGGATGGACTACTTCAGACTTTTAGGTCAACAAACCCATGTAACTAACAAAAGAACAAGGAAAACCTTCTAAATAATCTCACCAAGTGTTGAAGGCTATTGATGAGGATAGATTATACTCATTAAATGTAAAATAAATGACCTCATCTTAATCTCTCTTTCTACTAAGTTTGACAGCATTTTGTGACTTTTATTTTGATCTGATATGAGTTAGGATGTAATTGTCCATCTTTTGTTGATTGTGATTCTAACATTTAAAAAGATTTGTAATTCCTAATAAGTGACTTGTCAAATTCATGTTTTGTAATAAAACAGGTCATCATTAGGTTGAAGAACAAATATGAAGTGGATTGCATGTTTTTTGAAGCATTGGAATCAATATAGCTTAGTTCTAGAACCCCACCACACTATTACAAGTTATGTCACATTTTCAGACTTAGTTCAAAAACTCTATATTTAGTTTTGTAATTATCTAAATTAATTCTAGTACACCTATAGATAAGCTCCAAAACTTTCATAATTAGACATGGAATTGATAAGGATCTATTCCAAATGGTCGACAATGTGTCAAATCAATGATCCTATTAATCAAGAGCAGACTTCCAATCTCCATACTTGCAGATCCAAGACATTTATCACATAGCTGGACATCCAGCCACATCTTAATTTAGCATCTATTCTAGGCATGATTCAATTCCATCGTATCCATGAAATAGTTATAGCTGTCAATGCACCACAAGAATATATATATATATATATATATATATATATATATATATATATATTACACTTGGGAATTTAGGAGTAGGAATAATTGAAGAATAGAGGGATAAGGATAGATTAGTACATTTTTGTAATACAAAACATTTTATTAATACAATAGCCATTTCTATTTTGAGAGAAAATTAAGTTGTTCAATCTTGTTTCTAGGTGAAACAAGGGCCCACTCCTCCAAGAACCAGGATCTTAATTTTTGGTCGGTATTTATATTTTATTCTCAAAAGCAAATAGGTAGCTCTTTTAAAATTATAAATGCTTCAAACTCCTTAAAGTTAAAATTCATTGTATATTTATCCCTGTGGGTGTTCTAGATTAAATTCTCATTTCTTTGCAGTCATTTTCCAAACATTCTAAATAGTGTGTTTATTTACAACAATCTATTTCATTCTGCAAAAGTGTGTTTAATTCCAGTGATCTATTTCATTTGGCAAAAGTGTGTTTACTTCCTGCAAATTCATTTTTGCAAAGTGTGTTTACTTCCAGTATATTTTCATAGTTTGATTCCAATAAGGTTTTAACCAAAGAAGTCATTAAGACATTAAAAATCCCCCAAAACAAAAGAAAAATTACAAATACCTACAATCAATTACTAAATCACTAAGATTCTTCTTGTTGCATATAACTTTAGACACATCCCTGGTTAAATATGACATAAACAAAAGGTTAATTAAATGAAGGGAATAATGACACCCTCATTTTTTGGTGCCATTGTCGGGGATCCACTAGTTGGAATTTTCTAACTAGATGTCAACAAGAGCAACAATCATACATTTAGTAATTAAAGAAATTTTCCTTAAAAATATATCACAAAATTTATGAGTAGACCATGAAACTCCAAGGGTATATTTCTCCCCAAAATATCTAAACAAGAATTTCCATCATCCTGTAGATTAAATAAAGAAGTTAAGCAAGAATTGGAGGCACCATTATCTCCTATAAGACAAGAAGCAAAATTGCCATCTTTGGAATTTTTGGATCAGTCACCAGAAGCAAGTAAAACTTTAGGGAGGAGGATTATTTCTCAAGATCCATTAAAGGAAATTTTTTATTCTCAATTGAGTAGTCAACCTCCTACTCCTAAATTTTCACCATCCCCAAAGTAGACCATATACCACATTGACTGGGAGAAGGGACTAGAAAATACTAGAGAGATGTCATGAGAAGCTAGAAGAGAACTTGAGTGAACCTTTACCTATCCCATTCAAATAGATGATGATGAAACCACTATGAATAACATTACACCTACACACTTTCCCATATTTATAGGAATGTCATATGAGGATCCTAACCAATTTTTATTTGAGTTTAAAGTATTATGTCAGACTTATGATTACAAGATAGATAATCAAAAACTCAATTTGTTTCCATCTACCTTGAAAGATGTAGCAATGAGGTGGTTTATGGGATTAACATCTAATTCTATTACCAATTGGGAAAAAATGGAAACTATCTTCCTAGACAAATATCAAGATTATTGTAGAGGAAAAAATCAAAAGGAAGAATTTTTCAAAATCAAACAGGAAGAAGATGAAAATATGGAAGATTATTTGAATAGATTCCTCTTTGTGAGTAAAAGATGTGGATTTATACTTGAAGAAGATTTAATTAAAACCATTTTTCTCAAAGGTCTGGATGATGAATCTAGGGAAACCCTTGATTTAATTAGTAGGGGAAACATTGCTCAATTAAAAATGGACAAAATCATAGAAATTTGTAAAAACTATTCAAGGACAAGGGGTGGACCTAGAAAGGGAAAAATAGTTAAAATTTTGAATCTAGATATGAACAAACTAATGGATGAATTGTAAAACTTTAAAATAGACATATTAGTTTAATTAACCTCCATCATAGATAGATTAAAAGCTAAATCAAATACCCAAATTAAACCATTAGCCATGTATTGTCCTAGATACAGGAAGAAGCATGCAATAAGGGAATGTCCTTTAGATAAAATAGAAGTATGTCTTATTTGTGAATCTAAATAACATGATACTCATGCTTGTTCTCTTCTTCCACTCATAAAAAATTAGCTCAAACAAACCAGTACATCATCCACCATAGAAGAATTGAATTTTGTCCAGAGACAACCCAGCCAAGGACAATTTATGCCAAGACCAACTCCTAATCCTTGGATGATGCCATGAGTAGCTCAAACAATACCACAAAGTTAGGGATAGCCACCTTGGGCCCCTCAACCAACATGGCATCCTTAAGATTGGGTAAGTCAATTTTGGTATACTCAGGGACATCAACAAGCTTAGGTTGGTCAAGGAAATCCTTATGCTTGGACACAACCTAGATGGGGCCCTAGTAATTATGTGCAAGGAAAAACATATTTAAATTAGAACCAATAAGCCATAATGAGATCTCTAACACAAAATCCATAGGCTAAAAATATAGTCCAAACACAAATGCCAGCACAACCAGTAGCAAACCCAAGAAATAAACAAACAACTCCTGTTTATGAAATAGAACCAAAAAGTTAGTTGATCTAAATGCAATGGATTGTAAAAAAATTCAAGCCAGATCTAGCAAAATAGTTAGCAGTCCACCTATTATAATTACTAAGATGATAGAAGCTAAAACCACTATTCTAGCTACACCTAAGGAATATGAAAAAGAAAAAGATAAAGAACCAAAAAGAAATTCTACTAAGATTGCATTTCTATAAAGATTTAAAGAAGCCATAGAAATTAAGGAATCTGAATTGGTGTAGGAACTAAGAAGATTGAATATTGAAATACCATTATTACAAGTAATTAAAGATATTCCAGAGTTGAATAAGTTAATCAAACTATTATGTTTTAAAAAATTTGGAAGAAAGAATCAGTACCATAGGATTATTCAAGTAGATGGGAAACTTGTTGATTTATTAGCAAGAAAACTCCTACTTCCCAAATATGGAGATCTTGGAAGCCCTGTTATTTCTATCTCTATAGGCAATAAATATATTCATAACATTTTGATTGACTTGGGAGTAGCTATCAATGTAATGATAGTGGACATTTTAAAAACATTACCATTATAGGCATACAACCTACTAACACCATATTGTAAATGGCAAATCAGTCTATAGAAAAATCAGGAGTTATTGAAGATGTGGCAGTAATGGTGGACTCGTGGGAATATCCAATCAACTTCCTTATATTGTAACTAAAAGGTAAAACACTTGGTTATCCCATTATTTTGGGGAGACCATGGTTAGCTATAGTTTATACCTTAATTGATTGTAGGTCAGGTGATATGACTATTTAAAATGGTAAGAATTCTAAGCAAATTTCATTATATCCCTCTATATGACCTTTTATTGATAATCAAGAGAAATTATGGGTTAATAATCTTGATATTAATGAGCAAAATCTATCTTCTTTAGCTATGATAACATTGTAGGATCATGTCTGGGAAATAAAAGATATGGTTAATCCTTCATTTAATAAACATCAATTGTCATTAGAGCAATTGGGATTAGTTCTGGAACCTACATAATCTATTCTAGAACCATCACAGTTAGTTCCAGAACCACACCAACAACAATTCCCTACAAATGAAGATAATTTCACTCCAGAGGAATGAGATTTCTCTTAGGGAGAGCAAGGATCTATAGCCTCAGCTTTACAGATATCAAGAGATGATGAAGAATTTTTGGAAAATAGCAATAATGAGGAGTTTGACCTATAACAAGATAAGTATCATAACTCTTCCTACTATCCTTTATCCATCATTTTATCTCAAGGAACTTTCAGAGATGTTGGTACATATCATATGTTGTTACCACATGCCTACCCACTAAACACCTTAATGGAACCCTTTCAACAAATCAGTTCATCATATACTGGAACTAAACATGTTGAGATTCAACCAGGATTTTTTTTTAATATTAATGGCTAGTTAAAGAATGATGAAGAAGCCAAATTATTTGATGTTCTAAAGAATCATACTAAATATTTTGCTTAGGACTATAGAGACATGAAGGGCATTCACCCAAGTATCTACACCCATCACAATTATACTAAAAGCATTAGACCAGTTAGGCAACCTTAGAGAAGGATTAATCCAACCTTAAGGGATATAGTCAAACAAAAAATTGAAAAACTATTACAAGTAGGTTTTATCTACCCTATCTCAGCCAGTGGGTGTCTCCTCTTGTAATTGTCCCTAAAATGAATAGAAAATGGATAATTTGTGTTGATTATAGGGAACTAAACAAATCCACCCTGAGAGATTATTTTCCCTTACCATTCATAGATCAAGTCTTAGACAACCTTTTAGGTAAACAATACTTTTCCTTCTTGGATGGATTTAGTGGATACAATCAAATCAAAGTTACTACTAAGGATCAAGATAAAACTTCATTTACTTGTCCATGGGGTACCTTTGCTTACAGGGTATTTCCATTTGGACTATGTAATACTCTAACTTTTCAAAGAGTTGTATTAGCAATTTTTACAGACCTAACAAATGACTATGTAGATGTATACATGGATGACTTTAATATGCATGGAGATAAATTTTATGATGCCTTAAAAAATTTAGATAGAGTATTAACAAGATGTGAACATCAATTGTCTCTTAGTCATGAGAAATTTTTGATGATGGTTGATGAAGGGATCGTATTAGGACACCATATTTCAAAAATAGGAATTTAGGTTGACCAAAACAAAATCAAGATTATTTCAGACTTGCCTATTCCTCAAACCCCCATAGATATCAAGTCATTTTTAGGGCATGCTAGATACTATAGGTGTTTTATCAAGGATTTTAGTAAAATTGCTGCCCCCATGTTTAAGTTTCTTACCAAGGACTATGAATTTCCTTGGGATGAAAAGTGTCAACATGCTTTTGAAGAAATTAAAGAGAAATTAGTAATTTCCCCAATATTGAAAGGACCTAATTGGGAGAAACTTTTTCACATTCAAATTGATGCCTCAAATAACCCAAATGGTGTAGTTTTGGGATAGAAAGATGAAGAAGGAAGAATGTATGATGTTTACTATCTTAGTAAAAATCTTACTCCCACTCAAATAAGTTACACTACCACTAAAAAAGAATTTATGGTTGTGATCTATGCAATCAATAAATTTAGACATTACATTACAGAGTACAAAATATTTGTACATACAGATCATTCAGAAATTAAATATTTAATGAACAAACTAGTGGTCAGAGGTAGAATAATTAGATGGTTGTTACTTCTACAAGAATTTGATATTACCATTATGGAAAATCTAGGCAAATCTAATGTGGTAGATGATTTCTTGTCAAGACTGACCACTACAAGGGAGTAGGATCTAGTCAAGGACAACTTTCTAGATGAAAAATTGTTTGTTATTTTAGCTGATACACCATGGTTTGCTGACATGGAAAATTATCTTGCAACAAGAAAGTTTCCTCCTTATTCACTAAAAAAAAAAAAAGTTAATCAAAACTCGTGCACAATTCAAATGGTTAAATGGAATTTTATTTAAATGTGGTCCTAATTTGGTTTTACGTAGGTGTGTAAGAGAAGATGAAATATTTGACATCCTTTGGGCATGTCATGATGAACCAAGTGGAGGACACTATTTAATGAAAATAACATCTCACAAGATACTTAACATTAGTTACTATTGGCCATCTCTATACAAAGATGTGAAGAGATATATCAAGCAGTGTGATCCTTGTCAAACGATGGGATAGCCAACTATTACCAATGAAATGCCTTTGCAACCACAAGTGGTGATTGAACCATTTGAGAGATAGGAATTAGATTTTGTTGGACCCTTTAATCCTCCTTCATAGGGGAAAGAGCACATTATTGTGTGTACTGATTATGTAACAAAGTGGGTAGAAGTGCAAGTTTTAACAAATGCCACTGAAGAAGTAGTTATTGATTTCCTTTGGCACATAATTATGGTAAAGTTTGGATCACCAAAAAGCTTAGTTTTAGACCAGGGACCACAATTTATGTCTAATATGATCCAATCTTTCACAATGTATTATCAAATCAATCATAGGAAGTCATTTCCCTATAACCCACAAGAAAATGGACAAGTTGAAGTAATAAATAGAGAATTGGAAAACATCCTCACTAAAATAGTTGAATTAGAAAGAAGAGATTGGGTAAAAAGACTAACTAAAGCTGTCTGGGCTTACAATATAACTTGGAAAACCATAACAAGGTTTTCACCATATGAGTTAGTCTATGGGAAAAATCCCTTGTTGCCTATTGAGTTTAAACTATAGACATTGAGGACAATAACTAAGGTGGGAATTAAATTAGATGTAGCTCAAAAAGAGCAAATCCTTGAACTCAATGAATTAGATGAATTAAGAATGGAAGCACTTTACCAAATAAAGATAATCCAAGATCAAAGAAAGCAATGGCATGATTCACATATCAAGAAAAGACAATTCAAAGTAAGAGACTAGCCATTGTTGTTTGATTCTAAGTACCAATAATTCAAAGGCAAATCAAGAACCAGATGGTTGGGACCTTATCAGATTGAGCAAATATTTAACAATGGCTCTATCCAATTTCTTCCCATTGATGGTAGTAGAAAAATACTCTTGGTCAATGGCCACAGGCTAAAACTTTATAGGAAGCCTCCTACTAAGGATGAATTCTTGAAGCAGATTGAAGCAAGTAAGGAATTTGATCATATGGGAGAACCCAGTTCTTCCAATATGATCAAGTAATCAGATGAAAAGATCCAAAATAAAGGGAAGAGGATGAAAACCAATAAATGGTGTTCTCTTCCCAAAAAAAAATCTCTCAAAGATCAATTTAAAACTAGTGATGGTGGTTGATCTTTTCAAATAGATGGCTAATTCAAAATAAAAACTTTTTTAGAATTTTAATTATTTTCTAACCATTTTTTTTTACCTATTAGGAATGATGAGTCATCATGATGGAGGGATTACATCATTAAGGATGGTAATTATGTTTTTAACTTGTTAAAGGTTAGATTGAAAGTTTGCATGTGTGCTTAGACTTGATTTTAAAATATTAGTATAATGAGTCATCTATTATACATTATGATTAAATATGCAAAATCATGAGAAGGACATTGATGATGGAATAAGTTGGCAGATAGTTATAGAAAATCATTATTATTATTGAATCGATAAAGTAAAAACTAGATGTAGAAAAACTTCAAAAGAGATACAGTGAATTAAATCCATTAGCTTGACAGCTGAGTATAGTAGTTCCACAGCTGAATTCACTAGTTTTGTAGCTGAGTATAGTAGTTTTGTAGCCAAATTTGCTAGTTTTGTAGTTGAGTACAATAATTTTGCAACAGAATTCATCAGCTCAACAACTAAATTTTCTAGTTCCATAACTAAAGTCATCGGTTCTGTCGATAAGAGAAGCAATCTTTAGCTAACCTACATAAGATTAAATAATAATGAATCATGGGGATTAAAAAGAAGTCAGAACTAGAGGTTGATACCTAGCTCCTTGCATATGAAGAAGTAGCAACTATCTTTCAATAGGAAAGATGGTTGGAGTTTTTGAGGAAATTTCCCAAATATAATGATGAATTGTTAAGAGAATTTGTTATCAATTTAGAGAAAACAAGGATAAATATTAGGAATATTTTCATTCCTTTTTATCTGAATGTAATTAGTGAAATATCTAGAATACCAATGGTGCATGTCCCAAACCCTGTCAAAGGGACACTAAAAGACCTAGTTGAAACCCTGCTGAAAGAGGGGGAAGCTGAATGCCAATATATTTACCACATAGATAAAATCATCAAAGGAGTCAAAAGGACCAGCTTGCCCAAACCCTTTGATAGAGTAGCATTTTGGATAGTTAAGTATTTAACCTATGATGGACAATTTAGGTCAATAGGAAAAGAAGTCCTAAAAATCCTCATACACCTTAGATATGGAGCTAAAAAACTAGAATATATAGTAAACCTTTTAGGGTTTCTTTTTGATTCCATCCATACAATGGGCCAAAGGTATTCTTGGGGTGTAGGAACAATTAGAAATCATGGGGTAGTGAATTTAGTATGCTAGCACCATCTCCTTTCAAAGAAAAATGGGGAAGAAATGTGGGAAAAATTTCTTGGCAAATTTGGGCGAAACCCTAGTATTTCCAAAAGAGCAATAGCAACTCCTCCTGCCCCTTCAATTCATTTGGAAATTGATACCACTGCTGAGGAAAATAAATAACTAGGGGAAGAAAAAATACCAACAAGAAGAAGACCTGGAAGAAGAGCTAAAATTTTAGACCTTACTGTGCCTTCTTAAGAAATTCCTTCTTCGATAGAAGCTATAAAAGAACTAATACCTATCTCTAATAGTGACGGTTCACCTAGGCCTAAGCAAAAGGGGGAAAATAGAAAAATCTCAAAGAGGAGACCCATGTATGCACATTTTGAGGCTCCTCAAGGATGGACACATCATAAAATGTCTAAATAAATTATAGAGGAGATGAAAGAACAAGAAAGGCTAGAAATTGAAGCTACTGATATTTTGGGTAGCATGGCCATGACTCTTCCTAGACCAAGCCAAATAGAAAAAGAAAAAGAAGATGAAATATTTGAGGAGCAAGTTTTCTAAGAAATGGGTGAGATAGAAGCACCATCACATGTAGAAGATGAATAGGCATCTTAGAAAAGGAAAAGGAAATCCCCTTTGGTGGAAGAAGAATGCTTAACTCCCCACAAAATTTCAAAAAAAGAACAAAATCAGTAGGTTAAATAGGCTCTTTTTTGTCTAGAGTAGAGCTCATTATCAAGGAAAAGGATGAAGAATTGAATTTCCTCAAACTCAAATTAGAATAGAGAGAAATGATCCTTAATTAATTAACAAACTAGTTCATAGCCAAGACTGAGGAATTAGTAGAGATTAAAAGGCAACTAGTGGAGAACAAGGAAAAATGTACAATTTCTATGAGATAGAACACTATGTCAACAATCTCTACATAGACTGAATTGACTTATCTACCACTCAAACAGTTATGGGATGTCACATGCAGAGAACTTAGTGTAATAAAGACATCTAATAAGGACTTGAAAAGCAAAATGGAGGAAGAAAAGAAAGCAAGGAAGGAATGGGAAGAAAACTTTTATAGGGAGGAAAAAGATAAATATAAATATCTTGTGAAAATACAAATAGTTTGCATGATGAGTAAGAAATTTCTTCCATGTAGAAGGCCTTCTCTTGCATATAGTATGGTTTTAGAGGAACAATTCATTCGCTAGTAGTTGGAAAGGATAACATGTGGCCTTCCACATGAAATAAAAGATGAAACTAATTTCTCAGTAGCCTACTCCTTAGCCAATGCAGAATAGAAAAATATTCTCTATGAATTTTACCTCTACAATTTCTTGCTAGAAAAAAAATTAGGTTTTATGATCAATTTGTATGTAAGGGAAAGCCAACTTAACGCATTTGTCTCTATTCTTCAAAATCAGATTGCATAGAAAGAGAGGGAGTTAGAGCATCTGTTAAAGGCTAGTTCATCTAGTCTCTGTATGAGAATTCATTATGGCAACCCATTCTCCTTTGCTACACATTTCCAATCCCATGCATTTAATGACAAGTTCAAGGAACCTTATCTTTTCAATTTATAGAAAAGCATTAATACCTTCACCTCTTATGAAAAGGCAAATTTTGATAATATCTATGATGCATGTTTGAAAAGATGGGAATTTATCCCAGTAGCATTGAAAAGAAGGGAAGTAATATCCCCTTCAAATTGTATTCAGAGTCTAGAAAGGGAAAAAGCTTTATGCACAATAATTCCTCAGATCAATGAAACTCCCCTGTGCATATGGATAGGCATACGGACAAGGCCGGCTCTACTTCTCACCCCCATATTTCCTTGGTAAAATAGAGGACCTCAAGATCCCACTCAATTTGAGGAATGGAAAAGAAAAGTAGAAGCAGGAGAAGGGTATAGTACCTCTAAATCAAAGCATTAGGATATTCAGTTCTATCCATTTGATCTGAGCAATCAAATGGAAAGTAGAATATACAATCCTAAATTTGAAGAGTAAAGTTTGTAAAGGGACTTACAAACAAGTAAGTATGGGGTAAATGATGAGGCCACAATATGCTAATTAAATGTATAATAAATGACCTCATCTTACTCTCTCTTTCTATTAAGTTTGACTACATTTTGTGACTTTTATTTTGATTTGATATGAGTTAGGATGTAATTGTCCATCTTTTGTTGATTTTGATTCTAACGTTTAAAAAGCTCTGTAATTCCTAACAAGTGATTTGGAAAATTCAAGTTTTGTAATAAAATAGGTCATCATCAGGATGAAGAACAAATATGAAGTATATTACATGTTTTTGGAAGCATTGGAATCAATACAACTTAGTTCTAGAACCCCACCACACTATTACAAGTTTTGTCACATTTTCAGACTTAGTTCTAGAACTCTATATTTACTTCTAGAATTATTTGAATTGATTATGGTACTATTGTAGATAAGATCTAAAACTTTCATAGTTATACATAGAACTAATAAGGATCTATTCTAAATGGCCAGTGATCTATCAAATCAATGATCCTATTAATCAGGAACATACTTCCAATTTTTATACTTGCAGTTTCAAGACATTTATCACACAGCTAGACATCTATCCACGTCTTAATTCAGCATCTATTTTAGGCATGATTTAGTTCCATCGTATCCATGAAACAGTTACAACCATCAATGCACCACAAGAAGAAGAATATATATATAGACCTGGGAATTTAGGAGTAGGAATAATTGAAGAATAGAGGGATAAGGATAGATTAGTACATTTTTGTAATACAGAACATTTTATCAATACAATAGCCATTTTTTTTGAGAGAGAAAATTAATTTGTTCAATCTTGTTTCTAGGCGGAGTAAGGGCCCACTCCTCCAAGAACCAAGATCTTCATTTTTGGTCGGTATTTATATTTTATTCTCAAAAGCAAATAGGTAGCTCTTTTAAAATTATAAATGCTTCCAACTCCTTAAAGTTAAAAGTCATTATAGATTTGTCCCTATGGGTGTTCTAGATTAAACTCTCATTTATTTGCAATCATTTTCCAAGCATTCTAAATAGTGTGTTTATTTCCAGCAATCTATTTCATTCTGCAAAAGTGTGTTTATTTCCAGCAGTCTATTTCATTCTATAAAAGTGTGTTTAAATATAGCAAATTCATTTCTACAAAGTGTGTTTACTTCCAACATACTTTCATAGTTTGATTCCATTAAGATTTTAACCAAAGAAGTCCTTAAGACATTAAAAATCCCCTAAAAAAAAATATAAATATAAATACCTACAATCAATTACTAATTTTCTAAGATTCTTCTTGTTACATATATCTTTAGACACATCCCCGGTTAAATATGACATCAACAAAAATTTGATTAAATGAAGGGAATAACGAAACCCATTAACTATTAAGTTAGAGCTTGGTCTGACTAAATTTAAACATGGAGGAGCTCATGAGGATCTAATTTCCTTGGATTCCTTTGATTTAGAAGTCCAAGATCACCTAGTTACATTATCATTGAAAAAATCTATAGGTAAAAAGGTTGCTTCTATCCCAATTCATTG
This sequence comes from Torreya grandis, assembly GCA_037957365.1. NCBI lineage: Eukaryota > Viridiplantae > Streptophyta > Pinopsida > Cupressales > Taxaceae > Torreya > Torreya grandis. The sequence continues at coordinate 943,341 of JARHVA010005252.1, read as the reverse complement.
ATCTTCCTCCCTAACTAAGAAAACTACAATCTACAATAAGATGAAGCTGAGGGATCCTTTCCTCTAGAGTAATCCATTTTATTATGAACCACCACATGGCTCATATTTAATTAAAAAAAAACACTATCAGAATAGGAAATAGATGAAGAAAATGATTTAAAATAAGTAAAAGCATTAAGCCTCATAGATGACATAGGGAAATCATCGATCATAGATGACCAATTAGGTGAGAAGGCTCAGCCTTCAATCCCTTCTTCCCAAATTCCCTATTTTATTCTGATACTGTTATGTCATATATACCTTTGGTCACTCCAAAATTAGAGGATGTTTCATTTACTCTTGTTATTTCTATTTCCCCAATAATGCCAACCAAATCTATTACTTCCACCCCTATGGAAAGTCACCCTGGGACTGTTACAACCCATCCTAAAACTAAAAGTAGGGATTCTAAGAAGGCTGAAGGGGTATTGACAAGCTCCCAATTTCACATATCATACACTCAAATAAACTTTACAATGCCTTCCACTAGATCTTCCCAAGATACTATCATAACATCCTCTAGGAAGGCTAAAAGGGGAAAACATGTGTATACAATTCACCCACTACCCAAATATGGAGGTGTGGATTGGTATAAAATCATATGGACCTCCCTTCCTGACTTAGTACTTAAATGAAATTTAGAGAAAACATTAGAATATCAATTGGTTGGGACTAAAACTAAGGACACATAACCAGTAAATATATCATAATTGGTCATCCCTCTATGGGCATCTAAGCTTAGATCAGAGGCTTTTCAAAGGCTATATTTAAAAATCATAGAGTTTCCTTCAATAATATCCAT